>JAGKQL010004719.1:0-13373 GCA_018398635.1 Cyprinodon brontotheroides
AGAACCACCCAAGGGCCAGCCAAGAACCAGCCAAGGGCCAGGTAAGGGCCAGCCAAGAACCAGCCAAGGAATTTGGGGAAATTTTCATTGGCTACTACTGTACATGATGATTCTGTAAAGGTTGAGAAATTAGTGTTTAGATAAAACACAGGCAGGGGTCTGTTTCACAGAGCAAGTTTAACAAACTCAGACGCCCTGCCTTAGATTCAGGGAACAGCTGAAGAGATCCAGACCCCACATTGGGGTCGAGAACAGGCCTTTAGGAACGGATGGGTATTAGTTTCCTCACCTGGTTGTTAACCTGCCTTCTAGAGACAGTCTGGTTGGGGCGCATCAACACCTTCTGATGTGGATGAAAACAAACACAGATATTCTACAGGCAAAGGTGGAAGATCAAACAGCTATGATGTGTCTTTGGGGCTGAGGAGGGCAGGAGGTCCATGGGACAGAAAGATGCTGAGCTTGTTCCTGAACTGAACCTGTTGAGGAATGGATTCAGTTCATTGGTTCTGTCCAGGCTTCCATCTGTCTGATCATCCTTCTGCTGGAAGCCTGGGATCTTCTTCATCTCTGATATTGTTCTGCTGGAGCTTGTTTTCCAGCCTCTGCTTTCTACTTTTTAATTGCCATTTCTCTGCCTGATATTTCCAAGTTATGAATAAAAAATAAGATGGAAAACAAAGAAAATTCCAGATTTGGAATTTTTTTCCATCAGCTCTGCTTCACAGGGGTCGCTACGCTTTTTAAATCATTTCCTTCTCCCCACTAGGATCCTGTCCTCCCCCACTTCATTTCAATTCCTTATCCCACCCAACCAAATTAAACTTGAACCCCCCACTTCCTCTGAAATTATCTCTTTTTACGGACATGAGCCATTGGAGAAATCATCTTAGACTAAAAATAGAGGAAGAAGAGCCTTTAGAATCAGACTCATTTCTGCTGGTTGGAGCTAATTGTATTTTGGCAGCATTGCACAGAACAGCAGGTTATCTTTTTAATTATATCAACCAAAAACAGAAAATACAAACCAGAAAGCTTTGAGTCTACAAAAGGTTTCTATACTACAACACAAGTATAGATAACTGCTACATGTTTCTATACTATAACACAATCATACAATTGTGTGATAAGTTGTGGAAAATGTGATCTTATTTACATGGAAGTTTATTTATTTAATTTCACACATCAGTTTTACAGATAAACAGTAAGCTTCAGCACTGAGAGCTGTAAACAGGCTCTCTGTTTGATGGCACATTTCAGAATATGTCCTTTAGATGAAATGCTTGAATGGAACATGCATGATTTTCTATATTAGATTTTATAAACTGTAGAGAGCAGAAGAGAAGAATGAACATTTGATTTTCTTCTGTTTTTCTGCTTCCATTTCTGGGCAGAATTAAAATGAATCCATGCAGATTCAGTTTAAGTGGAAATTATACCAATATAAAAGCTGCTGCTGTTGCAATATTAATATAGTAATGAATGACAATTATGTTTGAAACCAACAAACCCTTTGGAGGTCAACCAATCTGTCAATGTCTACTTAGTCTGCAGGAGGTGGAGAAGACCAGCAGGTTTCCTTCAGTAGACTCAGAGCGTCCTCTGGCTCCGCTCTCCTTACAGCCAATCACGCTGCTTTATTTCCTCATGGAGTCTGATGTTTGTCCTTGTTTTGTGCTTAATATAAAAAATCATTCACTATGTCCGTTTTAAAAACAAACATTACATGTCCGAGGATCTTACTAAAGAATGATCAGCATTTATTCACAGAGAGAATTAAATATTTATAGGGAGAGGATTCTACAACTCAGTGACAGGAGAGGAGATTACTGGTTTTTGGTTTAATATGAGCGAGATGGAGAACATTTTATTTATCTATTTTTACAGTACATGAAGAACTAATGAAATTATCTTCAGATTCCACATAAATAGATTCATTAATTCCACGAGGAAAAAAGGAATTACTTTAGGATTCACTCGATGACAACAAACTACTGGGCCTACTGGAACAATCTGAAGCCATTCTAAGAGACTGAGAGCCGCTAATAACGACCATTTATAGAGATGATATAATCCAAAGGAGCCACAAACAGCCACTAATTATTTAATGTGTAAAAGACTGAATCAAACTGAGGAGGAACCCATGAGATGATGAACAGGTTCTATAGATTAGAACTATTTTTTCTCCAACAGATGATTTCATCTAAATAGATGCATTGATCCACAAACATTCAATAAATAGTATCTTACTGTTATCGTGGTTACAACAGGCTGTTTTGATATGTATTAGTCTGACTGATATCTGAAAAAAACAACATTTGTTCCTTGTCAAAATGAATGTTTTGCTCCTTTGAATTTAATAATATAACGCATGCTCTCCTTGAGCTCAGAGGAAGTCGGAGTGGAGCAAGACGGGAGGAACAACGGAGGATGTAGGCTTTGCTCTGCGCAGGAGGTCTTGCACGGGAAAAGTGGAAACAGTAGATTTTGCTATAGTTGTCATGTTGGGTGTAAGGCGTCTAACCCACATGCGCAGAAACACTACCTTGAGTCAGGGAAAAGTTTCAAAGATTTATTTACAAATGTACCAATTGAATTATGCACGGGTTCTGGTTCTGCGGTCTGGTCACAGGAGGAAACACCACTGAGAAGGACAGAGTAATTAGTCTTGATCCAGGGAATATGCAGTTAGATGATGACGGAGATAAATACCTGCTCAAAAGGGATTCTGATCAGCGGGGGGGGAAAAACTTGTGAGTCCGGAGGCTTGTCGGCAGGCAGAGGGCTGAGGGCTGAGGCAGAGACTAAGAGTGAGTGCAGGCAGGCAGGTTCCAGGTTGAGATTTCTCTCTTCTGAGTTTCAGGTGTCCATTTAAGACAGGTTCTGAGAGACAGGGAGAAAACAGGGTCAGACAGGTTCACAAAAAATCAGGCTAGATCAGGTAGGCTGGCTCAGGTTCTGCTAACCATTACTGGCAAACACTCTGGCAGAGAAGTGTTAGTCTCCTCCTCCTAAGTAGGACCTCCTGATGAGCAGATTGAAGACAGGTGTTGCAGTCAGCTCAAAGAGACTGAACAAACTGGTGAGAGAAAGGCTGTTTCTGTCCTAGGCTGCACTCTGGACTCTGTATCTGAGAGGAGGGAGCTGTCCAAGCTTTCCATCCATCATGGACGCCACCTTCCACCCTCTGCAGCAGACTGGAGAGGAGCTGAGCTGCTCCTTTAGTCAAAGACTTTTACAGCCTGTTTGGAAAAAGGAGCGCTACTGCAGGTCATTCATCCCTGCTGCTACCAGACTCTACAATGAGACGCTACAACCACAATAACTGCTGCAATGGAGAATAATTACTATTTAATACCCTGTGAAATAACCTGTTTCTCTATATCTGACACCCTGAGCAATTACTATATATATAAATATCCATCTCTATAAACACCCTGGGCAATAACCCTGGATAATAATCCTGCTATAAAAAATGAAAATCTGTCCTATGTGGACTCACTGTATGTACTGTTTATATCCCATCATCACCTCTTTCTTCCCTTGGCTCCTTCTTCTTCTTCTTTTGTCCTGGTTTGTCCACCGTTAGATCAATAAAGTCAATCAATCAATCATCTCATTGACCGTTTGTCCTGTCTTTATTATCCGTTTATTCTGTTCTTGTTGCCGTTTCTGGACTCGGCGTTCCCATCCCTCCTGCTCTGAGGCCCCATCAGAGTGACCTTTTTCACCATGGAGACTCTTTATCTTTTTTACTTTCACATCATCTATTTTTTTCATGGAACAGAAAATGTTGAAAGCCAAATGTTTTGCTCCTGATCCATTCAGGTGAAACCTATCTCTTTTCCCAGAAAATATTAAAGTTCCCAATAAAGCAAATCGATGTTGCAGAGCTGCTTGTTTGTTCCATTTGTTGAGGAAGGAAACTCTGCTGAAGGAGGGACAGGGTCACTAGTGAAACCTTTAAATGGGTCTATTGTGTTCACTGTTCTGCAGACTGATCACGTCAGTCTTTAATATTTCTGACTTCCTCTCAGCAGCATCATTCAGCGCTCTGATGTGAATGATTAAGTTCTTCAAGGTTGGATGTCATTCTTTGATCTGTGTTATCCTCAGCCAACATTCACTATTTCTGTGTTTTCCTTGTTCAGAAGCGTTTAATCTCTTTCACAGCCTCATTAGTTACTATTACTGTTCTTGGCTAAGATCTCACCTCTGGGAAAACATGTCATAGTCGCTTCATTTTAGGTCTGGCCAAGTTGGAAAAGATTGTGCACAAATTCTTTGCAACATGGCTTTGTGCAAGCTGCAGATCGATACGTCGGCTCTGTCCTCTTTTGTCCTTAATTTCCCTTTTTTTAGTGTTTTTGGTGTTTCTTTAATTTGTATTTAGTGTAACTGATTTCCATTTAGAAGGGTGGCTGGTTCCCCTCCACAGACCAGTCATCCCTGCAGACATTTAGAGGAGACTGAGAGGCTGCAGAGGCGGCAGGATGATGAGGAAGAAAGGATCTTTAACATCTGAAAGTAGTCAGTCTCTGTAACGTACGTTTCATATCAGATGACAGTCAAAACAAAGTCTGGAGATATTGAAGAAAGCATATCCTGTGCAGAGAAAATACGGTAAGACCATATCCAATTTAGTTTAAACATTTCTCATTTTCAACATGGTCATATTGTTTCTCCAATCCTTTAGATTCATTAACCTCATTAATATTAGTTTGTGGTTAAAAGGGCTGGAAATACGAAAATGTAGCTCAATCCAACTGCAGGCCACCAGAAGATCTGGATTTTACCACATTTTACCACCCTGGTCCTCGTGGGAAATGTTGTCCTTCTTTTGGCAAAACATTACAGGTTTGTCCACTGGGGGGAGCCAAAATTAAAACATAACTAAAAGTTCTTTAAAAAAATGCCTTAAAGGAATAGTACAACCCAAAAACATGATTAGCCTTTCATTTTCTTACTCACCCCATGTTGTGGAACAACACTCTGGAGTACTTTTGTTGATATCTCAAATGCATCTGGAGTATCTGGGAGGCTTCTTTGCTGCTCTGCTGATGATGATCTAAATAATGGAGGTCTATGGCTCCAAGGCAGCAGCGTCCATAAAAGTCCGCCGTGCAAAAACAAACAACACATTCTTTCCATACTGCTCAGTCCAATGTATTCCCAAGTGTCCTGAGTGGGTAAAGTTAATCCGTGAATTTACCTCAAAACGTAAAGTCATCCTAGGAATGTTTTTTAGAGCATAAAAGGTAGTATGGCAGGGATTTCCCCTGAAAGCGCCAAGCATTACTGCGCCGCATCACGACGCTACCGGAAGCCGTGGCAGACCAAAAACCACAGATGAAAAGTGCAAGATTCAGCTCGGCAAAGAAACTCATGCTCTTCCCTCAACACTGAAGTCCTCAGACATTTTTCTTTTCGTTGTTTCTTTTCTTTTGCACAGGTAAACAGCACATTTCTTCTTCTAATGCTTGCATTATTGGGAAGAGTAGACGCTTATTCTTGTTTTTCGTAATTCCAGGTCAACAAACCACCTAGCAGGGAAATACCATCAGAGTTTGTGCCTTTAAAATCGTTCAGACTTTAAAATCATTTAGACTCTCCACAGTGCATGAGGACAAGTTGTGTATAATTCTGTATGAAAAATCTGGACACCCATCAGTTGTAAGAAAGGTGTAGAAAAAAAGTCTGCAGAGACTTTGAATAGATCGCATCCAATAACACAGGTTTTCTGAGGATCATTGAGGCCCACAGTGATTTAAATAGAAAAGATCCATTCGGGTCAGAGAGTCACAGAGCAAAGTGTTCGCTTCTTCGGGACATTCTGAAATGCATCTATTGCAAATTCATTATCAATGCTACAACATGCAGCCCTGAAGATACACAGCATGTCTCTGACAGACTGTTGAGTGTGTTGGTCGTCGTATTGCTGTGACCGTGGTTAGGAGTCGAATACTAAGCAATGAAGGCAAAAGTTTTAAAAGAAAAATATTACCAAAAGACCAGTAGGCCAAACAAGCTATAAAAGAGACAAGATGGCTGTTTATAAGCCACAAGGTTTCTGCAGCTTTTTCTTCTGTGCTGAAATGTGTAGGCAGAGACACTAAATCAGAACCATTAACACTGTTTGCCAACTTTTAACGGTAACACCAACAATTCTCAGAAACTGTTGAGTAGGATGGAATAAAACCACCATGATGCCATTCACACTACCCCAAACTAGTGAAAATATTTCAAAGTCTTCACACACACCTAAGTGAAGACAAATAAGGGACCTATGTGTTAAAACACAGCTTTTCTTTAAGTCTTAGTTCACTGCTGAAATGTATGAGGGAATGTTTATAGCCTGCAGATAGCTTCAGGTAATATCTTCACCTCTGCTCATCTGGAACTAAAGAATTGAAATTTAAATATTAACCTTTTTAACCAATTGTCCCCAGAACAAACAAAGCCCATCGTAGGCAGGAAATCATTCAGTTATTTCTTCCTGTCACCTTCTGACCACGCAGACGACACACCTGGAGCAAGTCAGTGTGAAGACATTCCATTCCATCCTCTTCCTCCTTATCCGGGGCCGGGTTGTGGAGGCAGCAGTCCAAGCAGAGATGCCCAGACTTCCTGATCCCCACACACCTCCTCCAGCTGCTCCAGGCGACACCAGGTCAGCTCAGAGACATAGTCCCTCCACCGTGTCCTGGGCCTTCCACCGGGCCTTCTCCCAAAACAACTAACACCTAAACCAACTTTCATGGCCGGGATCTGTAAAGATCATATAAAATTATGGACAGTGAAGCACAGCTAGAAAACTAATTGGAAAATGTTCCCTTCTTATCTTTTCCTGTCTTTATTTTTCAAACTAGTCTTTTCATTTATTGGGACAAACAGTTTTTTCTCTATTTATATATATGGTCGGCCGTAAAATGAAATAGTCGTGCTGCTGCCATCAACACCTTTGTTTCTGTGATGTTGAGCTTGGCCTGTTTTCGTGTGTAGTCCCGTTTCTGACTGTGAGTAACTGGATGTGCTCTCTCTTCATCCTCTGGACATGGGAGCTGGGTCGGAGCTCGCCTGCCTGGCTGTGTGTTTCCGGACGCCGCCTCAGGAGCTGGTTGACAGTTGCCTTTTGTATCTATGCTTCTTTCTATCCTCGCTTCTGTCTCCTCTGATCCCCAGTCAGCTCAGCAGATGGCCGCCACACTGAGCCTGGTTCTGCTGGAGGTTTCTTCCTGCTCAAAGGCGAAAGAGTTTTTCCTCTCCACCATGTCGCTACAAGCATGCTTAGTGTGAGGAATTGCTGAAGAGTCAATTAATAGTCGCATGCAATCAGCTGGTTTTGAATCAATCTGATTGGATTATCTGGTGAAGTAAAGTGACCTCGGAGATGACATGACGTGAATTTGTGCTATAGAAATAAAATTGAATTGAATTGAAAACTACTCTGTTGAAAAAAAGTAATCAAAACATCATGTGGGCTCTGAATAAATGTAATTAAACTGTATATCAGTGTTTAATCATTGGATGAACACATATAACATATAAACTGTTTTACTTTTTGCCTAGCTTTAAAAGGACTCCTGGATCATGATCTTGGCACTGATGGCTTCATTGCTCATTTCATTCACCTGTCTAGCTCTTGCAAGTCTTCATCCCCTGCTCATCTGATCCACCTGCTCCTGCTTCTATTTAAACTCCTTATTCCCAACCATCAGTGCTAGATTATTCTTGAATCTTTGTTGTAGAGAGTTCCTAAGTGTTTCTATTGTTTTCTGTTTGCCTTATCCTGACACGTTTCTGTATTTGGACCTTTGAGCCTGCCTGCCCCTGTCTGATCTGTTTGCCTGACCCGTCTTCAGATTCTGTTGGATTCTTCTGTGGACTTAACTCAGATCTGACTCTTGACTTCTAACTGTGGATTATTCTTGCCTTCCTTGATCAGCTAGGATCTGATCTCCTGTCAGCTCTGCAGCCTAGGCTCCCTGTCTGGAACTCTCTGGCAGCGTCCGCTGCGTCTGTTCAGTCCACCAGCTGTAATCATCCAAGTTCTCTGGGCACGGACTGGACTGTCAAACCAGGTTAGTGACTTGTGAGTTCATAATCCTCCTCTATCCAATTAGTCGTAGTCACTAACCTGTGTTTCTTTCCGATAAAGGTTCCTGTCTCAGATGCCCTAGGCGCTGCAGCTGCCACCACAGATCTTTTCTGTCTTTTTTTGGATAAACAGATTTTAAGTATTCCACTTTCTTTCTTGCCTGAATTCTGGGTCCAACTTTCTGAGCCGTTACATCCTGTGTTCTTTTTATTGTTACATTCTATTTTCAACTACTCCCTGTTCCCCCTGGAGATGATAGAGCTACTGTTCCTTCATGCTTTTAGCATCAGAGCCATGATACAGTTCATCTCTGTGTGAAGCTGTTTTTCAGTAGATAAACCATGATCTTCTATAACCGGGGCTATGTTACCTTATTAAAAAGCTCATTAGTGGTAGAAAGCGTGAGGACATCTGATCTTATACATATAAAACAATAGATAGAGGCTGTTTTTGTTTCTACGGCATCATTAAAACCAGAAATGTTGACCCCTAGCAAAGGCGTCCATAGTTGGGTGAGTCGCAAACGCATGGACCCAGACACACACATTTATTTTTACACTTGAAGCAGATTAGCATCAACATGAAAAAACCTTCAACGTGATGATTAACAGTTTAAATATGTTGTGGAAAACTGATTTAAATTTAAAGGAGCAGAACTGAAGTGATGTTGTGTTGAAGGGAAAATCAAGCTGTCAGACGAACATATGGCTAGAGACTGAGTTACTAACCAGTGGCCATATGTAATCATCTAATCATGTTCATGGCTATCAAGAAACTGCAGATGATGATGATGTCTGTAAAGCTGTTTGGCATTTATATTTGACGCATAGATCTGAGCATGTGCCTTTATCAGTCAGCAATCTGTTCAGTTTACTCCTCTGAGGCCTGTGGAGAAATGTTCAAAACCACCAACGTCGTTCTTAAAGGATGGTCCTCCAGTAAAACACAAACAATTCAGAAATCTGTCTGTATAAAGCTGGCAGAACTCATTAGAAGCTTAGTGTCTTAACCAGAATATTATGAATATATTAAATAACTAGAACTGGAAGTTAGTTAATTAATAGGTCATTCAAATCAAGGGTAAATTTAGTTATTTATTATCAGTTGAATGACTATAACTGTAACTTACTTACTGACCAGGGTTTTAGCCCCTTCCCTAAAGGGTTAGACTCCTGAATCCGGCTGTTAAAAATCCAGTTGTCTTTCACCGATTTAGTAAATTAGGCTGTGGCTCTTAGCAGAGTTGTTAATCACCAACCAAATAAATATCTCTGTTCATTCAGATGCTACTGAAAGAAGAATGAATCCAACCTGAGTGATAAATCGTTCACTGGGTAAAATGATCACAAAAGACCACGAGTTTATTAGCTACAGTCACACAGTATTATATCTAATAACTAAAGAAAACTCCTAAACACTACTGGAAATATAAGCAAGAATTAAAAAAGAAATAAGGAAGAGCAGTTTAAGAGTCGTTTAAAGTCTGCGAGGATCTTTGAAGTTTTGAGGCTTAATGCATTTAAAAGTGTCCTTTATAATAGCAGCATATAAAATGTAAATAAGTCCTGACACACACAGAGATGTTAACAGCATTCAAAACAGTGAAATTTCATTCAGTTTATGGTGAAAAAGAAATAATGACTCAGGAATGCATTAAACTACGATGAGGCTGAAAGACCTGTTAGCTTAGCTGGCCCCAGGGGTTCTGGTAGGGTCAAACTGAAACACGAAGAGGGTTAGCATTTAGTTAAACCTTTAAAAACCATCGACAGTTGAATCAGAAAGCTTATTTCAAATAAAAACACAGACACGGCTATTCTATCTACCTACCGTTCACCCAAGCAGAGCACTGATTAGCATTAATCAGTGGAAAGGAGGGGGGGAGGGGTGCAGTTACTGTTTTTAGGTTTGGTGGAGGAAGGCCTTCGGATTAGGTCGGTTTCTCCGATCTTCAGTCCAGTCAGTTCATCAGCGACTCAAAAGATTTGGATCAATCGATGCAACAATAAGCGTTGCAGGGGTTTTTATAATTCGCGGTAGCGCATGCGGGGCGTCTCCCTTTCGCTTCACGGTGGTTAGCAGGTAGCCGCACCAGCAGCACTCCTAATGGCGCTTCTGCAATACGTCTCTCTCGAACAGCGATTGGGGCCTCGGTTGTTCAGCGGTTAGCAGAGTGGGATTAGCTCTGCTCTGTCTTTGGCTGCAGCAGGATTCAGGATACACTACGTTTTCGGTTTTGAATTGCAGGAAGGATAAAACCATTGCGTTCAGCTCCTTCTGAATCACAGGAAAAGGCAGTCCTCGGTCCAGCGAACTCAGACTTCTCCAGTTCAATCTATGTGGATGTACTGAATGGGCTCTATATGTCCCATCATGCACATTTTTTTACTTTGGCACCTTCTTTGACTATTTGAGCTGATGGAACAAGTTCATTTCTGACTGGATGATCTGGTGAACTGTAAAGTGCCTTGAGAATGACAGACTTAGACAGATTTATTTTGTCATTTTGTAAACACAAGTGTAAACAAAAATAAATTTCGTTAAGTACAGCTCTCTAGACTATTTCATTTTTTAAAGTGCAGCTGTGATAAAGTAAGCAGCAGTGATAAAAAACATTGTGATAAAAAACAGTGATGATAACATATGACTGTTTAGTTACAGTTCTAACATTCAACATTTATTCAATTAACCTTTTTTCTATAACCCATTTTACTCAACAGTTCATCAGTCTGAATGCAGTGGGGCAAAGAAAGGATAGGGTAGCTCCGCCCAATGCGCATCAGACCCACTTTAGCACCGCAGAGCTGGAGCAGCAAAGATGCTTCAGCTGCGCGTCAGAACTAGACTTGTAAAAGCTTAAAAAATGTTTTTGCTGCTCTTTTTACTTTAGTTCTGAACGTAGCATTAAACAGCGAGTCTGCAGGCAGCAAACTAATAACGGAGGAAATGACTGCTTTCAGATGTAAGGATTGCATAACGTTAATACGAAAATGTTTTTTTTTCATTAAATTGGTATTATCTAATATTCTATTTTTGATCAAATTTCATATTTCTATTTAATAGAGGCCAATTAAAATTTGAAAAATATTTTTCCCTCTTCTAAAATATATCAAACAAATCTTGAACAATATTCAAATTTATGGAGTGATTTCTGTTTAGTCAACTGTAGAAGTAGAAGATGATCATGGTTTTAGATAATCTACCATTTACGGTAGGACTGGAGGATGAGCTGAGTGAGATTATTCAGTGAGTCAGTTTCATCTCTGAATTACTGTATTTAAGATGCAAATGTTGCTGCACTTTGCTGACCTCTGCTGATCTGTTAAGCTTATTGGCTCTCAGTTTTTGTCCTCAGTCCAAGCAGCTTCTATGCAGGTCAAGATGTAAAAGGCTTGGAAGGAAAGCAGCGGGGTTTTCTCATAACACATCGGTTCATGATATTTAGTTTTTACAATTGAGTTGCTGCAAATATCATGAACCTGTTTGTACATATGGTTAACTGAGCTGTAACAGTTTCCTTTTTAACTGACATGGAGTAAAATGAATAGCCTCTGCAGGCTCTGAAGCCTGAAAAGTGTGAAGGCAGGGCTCCTAAGATGCTGTTATATGTGGAATATTATGCTCCAGGCTTCCCAGGCCTCTCTGTGTTTGAATCCGCGCGTGTTTGTGGGCGGGGCCACTCCCTCTCAGCCATCATTATATCATTATTTCTAGCAGTAAATTGAACCGAGCTTCCCTTCCAGTTGGAGCCAGATGGTTCCATCACCCACTATGGCAGCAAATGTTCTCGGAGCTCCTAGTTTCATGTCTGTTCATGGATCCCTGTGTTTGCTGCTTCTCTCCTTGTGCCTTAATTTCAGTTGTATGCCAGCCTGCATGCTCAGCTCAAAGCAGCCATCTGCGTTTCCTACTGTATCTATTAGCATCTCTGATCTGCTAACCCTCTCCACCAACTATACTCATCTTCAACGACTTGCCAGATTGCTCATTTTCTGCCACCATCACCATCTAAGGCCCTCTCAGCTCAGCCTCTGGATGACTTAGACTTACACAACATTTATTATTATTTTGTATACAAAGACTTTAAAAAAAAATATATTAATTTTCATTTAGCTTTCAGAACACATCCATTTTTAAAGTGGAGCAGTGATCAGATGTAAACATTGTGGGAGAAAAAACATGGTGCAAAAAAACCACTGCATTGATATGATCAATGTGATGCCTGTGGAGCTGGTTGACAGTTGCCTTTTGTATTTATGCTTTTTCTACCTGTGTTTCTGTCTCCTTGAACCCCAGTCGGCCTCAGCAGCATGGCCGCTTTCACACTAAGCCCGGTTCTGCTGGAGGCTTCTTCCCTGTTCAAAGGAGCTTTTCTCTCTCCACGTCAAAGTACAAGCATTGCTTTTAGTGAGAGGAATTGCTGAAGAGTCAACGATGCAATCCACTGGTTTTGAATCAATGTGACTGGATGATCTGGTGAACTGTAAAGTGACCTGACATGACATGATGTGAATTAGTGCTATAGAAATAAACTGAATAGAATAGAAATCTGATTTATGCCTAGATTTAAAGGGCTAGGGACTGTTATTGAACTATGACCCTCGCATAAAAAGAGTTCAAACCCAACGTGTTTGAAAATCTTTTCCTATATGTGCAGCAGCATCATTTTATTGTTTTGTTTATACTCAGTCTGATCCATTTCCTCTCAGAGCTCACTTCTCTACTCAGCTGTCCTGCTGAAATTGCTACCCATACTCAAAGCAAGTGGAGGGAAAAAACTGTACAGAGTTCATGTTTATGGTAAAATGACACGATAACTGATGTATTTCAACTTCAACATTTAGGCTTATTGAGCTCATGTTTTAACAGGAAACCTTTAGTTTGGACTCTAACGCCTCTATCTCTGAGCAAAGGGTGGATTTCTGTCCATTACCGGATTTACCTTTGGTTGTTTTTAATCCTGATATAAAAATAAATATTGAATCAATTCAATCATTTCTCTGATTTTCTGTAGAATGTTAAAAGTGCTCATTGCTTGGGATCCTGCAATCTTTGTACTTGATGTGTTCCATAAACACTTCCCTTATGACCAAACCACTTGATTATATCTTGTGCTGGGAGGCGTATCGCATCGCTGGGAGGCCTATCGTAGCGCTGGGTGGCCTATCGTAGCGCTGGGTGGCCTATTGTAGCGCTGGGTGGTCTATCGTAGCACTGGGTGGCCTATGGTAGCTCTAGGTGGCCTATCGTAGCTCTAGGTGGCCTATCGTAGTGA
>JAGKQL010004720.1:0-13610 GCA_018398635.1 Cyprinodon brontotheroides
GTCCCTTTAGCTCTAACGAGTCTTCAGACATTCACATTATTATTTTTCAGCTTCAGATGAAGATTAGGAATAATTTGTGGGTGTTTATTTAGTAGTTCCTGTTGTCAGTGCATGAGACCCTGGTGAGGTGGGTCTGAGGATTAACCTTGTTGTTTGATAAAATCCCTGACAAGTTTACGCTTAATTATATGAATAATTATGTTGATTTAAATGTTTTGACAGCCAATTTTCATCTGTTTCTGTACGATTGTTTAGCAATGGAAAGTGGCATACTGCCACCTATGGTGTAAACCTGAATATAAACACTCCACATTGTTGTTCTGAACACCAGCATTCACAAACCATGAACTTTTTTCCGAATCTTGTCAAATTAGAAACACATCACAACACACACAGGGTTTGATTGGGATTTTATTTAACTGGTTCATTTGCTTTGAGTTTGTAAACATTATTTTTTTTTAAATCACTTAAATAGTGATAGTGAAATAGGTGAACAATACCTCCTTAACGACTGACCCTTAACAATCATAGACATGTTTCAGGTATTACAGGAGGCAATCCCCCCTTTAATGACCAACCTTCAGAATCATAGACAGGTTCAGATATTACAGGCTAACAATAGAACCAAACGACCCATTCATCGGTTACCATTTGCATGTTTCCAGGCGATACAAGGCCTTGTCTATATAAAGACTCAAACTCACTGCGGATCCAGACATTTGAATTGAGAAAGCTTCCTGGAGAGGTGGAGAAACGTCTTCAGATCTTGGAAAGTCCAGTGGATTTTTTTGAACTTTTATGGAATAACTATGACCTGGATGACTGAGAATCTTCATCAGCATACTTTAATAGCCCCTTTATTCCATTGAAAGTCCTGAGATTTGAAGCCCATGCAAGGATATTGCGCAGGTAATTCGGAATTCTGGGTAATTTATCTGCATGCTTTCCAATTACTCTGGAAGCACAGTGACAGTCAGCCTGAGGAATACATCTTCAGTCAAGCGGAGGCAGTAATAAGAACTTAAAAGCGGTTTTCCCTTTTGCTTCAGTGCTGACCAGTTATGAGAAAATCGCTAAGCTTAAGAAATTTTAAATTTAATTTGAAATTAACCAATGTCTGGCCAGAGTTGCTTTTAATTGTATGAATCATTAAAAACCCCCACAAAAAAACAAATTTAAACATTTATAGTTAAATCACATTTCAAATTTTTAGTTATTAAAGGTTCCATATTATACCAAATTCACATTAAAAACATTTTGTAACAGGCATGTGTCCTGAAGCTATTGTATTAGATTCACAAATGAGAAAAAAAATCCTTTCATCTCCATCATTGCCTTTCTCCACCTCTTAGCTAATGTGTTTTAGAAATGGTCTGTTTGAAAAGCCTTCCCCTTATGATGTCATAAGGGGAAATAAGCTGTCCAGAGCAGAAAGCATATACAGTATTTATGTCAAGTTTCGGGTCTAAACTGCAGATTCGATGATGAAAGGATTCCCACAAGCAAACAGATAGCCTCAAACTCGTGATCTCTCCTGTAGCCCTGTCAGCAAAGCATGAAAATCCAAAAAGTTTATTTATACATGTATATATATTGTTTCACTCTGCTAGATTATGTTTAAATGAAAAGCCATTTTGAATTTTCTTGTTTCTACAACGATAAGTGAAAATGCTCCATCAGATCATATTTTTCTTTAAACTGTAGCACAACAGTTTGGAATTAATATCTACATTAACTCAAGAGACAACAAAACATAAAACACAAAGGTGCATTGTTAAAAGAAAAGATCAGGTTATGAAAAGGAAGGTAAATGTTACTGGATCAGACCCAAGAACTTTAATTTTAGAAATTACAAGCACTTATAGCGATAAAAACCTTCAAAGATTTCAGAAACAGATTTCAGGTGGAGGGACAGAAAGAAACAGCATATCCTGTGAGCAGAAGATAAACGGGTCAACATTTCTTAGTGTAATTACAGAACAGACAAAGGTTGGAAGAAGTGCATGTATTACATAAATTAGCCTGATCTACAAATCCTCTGTTTCAGTGGTCGTTTTTTTGTTAAGAAATATCAGCAAAACTCAACTTTCTCTCAACAGGTGGTGCAAATTACATGTTTACAGTCCTTAAAGCTTGAATGCTGGCTTTGGTTGGTGTCTTAAAAACATCCCTAAAACATCAGAAAGACAAGAAATACTTGACCCATTGAAAATTGTTTCATACGTTACTGCTCACTTATATAGGAACTGATGACAAAACTTAAATCAGTAACGTTGGAATGGTATTGTCTACATTATTTTTAGAATATTTAGCTGAAAAAGCTCCTGCCCCATGGATCTACATACCGTATTTTCATGACTATAAGGCGCATATAAACTTATTTTTTTTCCCTCAAAATGTGCGGCGCGCCCTATGTGTTACTGCGCATGTTGTTGAGACCACCATGAGAACGTTCAAGGGGGAAGTGTGGGCGTGGACAGAAACTGCCGCCTATGGTGATTTTTAGAAAGACTTTGCCTAAAGAGACTTTTCCAGCTGGAGTGGATTATTAGGGCAAAGGAAAGGAGGCTGGATGGATTGAAGAGATGATGAAAGCGTAGCTGAGGGATCATCGTAAGCTGTTAATCTGTGTGACTCCCATCGCGTGCCCATCTCACGGCGATGTGAAAAACAGGTGAAACAAATGAGCAACTGTGCTTGCTGTTATTCGGGGAGATCTGACAAAGGAACTTCAACCTCTTCGACTCCGATGTGAACCCGCCGTTCAAAGTAAGGCTACTTGGCGTGGGAAGCGATGGATGACAGGCGAAGACCACAGTTCAGGAAAAGTGGGGGAAGGCAGCGCCCGGGCAAAGTTCGCCACAGTTCTTGGATGGATTGTAGATGCTTGGGCCTGCGCGTCTCTGCTGGCTCTGTTGTTGACTTTAAGCAAAGCGGCATCATTTCGAGGAGCGGCGGTGGAGCAGACTGACCGGGAGGCCTGCGCCTTTGATGGCGTCACAATACATAATTGTTTTAACGTTTGCACAATTGCGCATAACATTTTGATTGGTCTGGACAGCTTACTAAAGTAATTATAGCGGGGTGTAGGTTTTATTCGAAAGCGGGATTGCGGTTTGTAAACGGACAATTTTACGAAGAAATTCTCCATGCTCCCTGCGCCTTCCGATGACGTCACCGAATTCGCCATGGGCCTTGCGCCTCCCGATGACGTCACATTATGGCAACGCCACTCAAACAAACTACATTGAGCCCGCGGTCTGCATTTGTAACGACAATAAATACAGACCGCGGGCGCAATGTAGTTTGTTTGAGTGGAGTTGCCATATCGTTACGAGTGGCGTTGCCATATAGTGATGGGCGTAGTTGCCATATTATGACGTCATCAAAGGGCGCAAGCCCCCGAGTCAATCTGGCAGCCCGAGTCAATCTGGTACCTACACCGGCACGGAAAGTGACTCTGACAGTGAAGAAGGGGAAAATGGCATGTCTGATTTAACGCAGCTGTTTAATTCAGAAACAGAGGATGATGACTTTGATGGGTTCTATTTTTAAATACGCAGTAGAGGTATATAAACGTAGTAGAGGATATGTACCGGTATATAAAACCCGCGCCCTATAATCCGGTGCACCTTATGTGTGTGTTAAATACAGTAATGGCACACATAACTGAGACTGTGCCTTTTAGTACGGTGCGACTTATGGTCGTGAAAATATGGTATTAAATTAGTATGTATATATAGATATTTATATCTATATATATATATATATAGATATATATATATATCTATATATATATTTTTACATTGTGAAGAGTTTTTGAAAACTGTACAGCAAGTGCAGTCTCCAAAAAGTCAAGCTTTTAGTTTCCCCAGTTTATTTTCTCTTTGCCTGCATCATATCCAGGCCCTTCATTCATCCCTGTAATACCTCAAATGAAGCAGTGTGAGGCTGCGAATCCACTGCAGCAAAATGTTTTTACTCCATGGGGTTATTACTCTTCCACTGTAGGACGGTGGGGAAGGAATGGACACTGACTCAGCGCATCTGTCGTTCGGCCATCCCAGGTTGTTTTATGTGAGCCCCTTTGCCAAGGAACTGGAATGTGCTTGATTGAACTGATAGCTCTAATGTGAGTCCTGAGTGTGAAATTATTCATGTGCAGGGAGCATGACCGAATTAGAGCAGCGTGTCCCCAAACAAGAATGACCTTTCTTCTGCTCTGTTTATGACTGCTGAGGACATAATATCATATGGAATTAATATCAACTCTAAATAGTTCCAACGGCTGCAGGCATTGCCATCTATTTTATCTGGCCTTTTTTTTCTAGAGAATGTGTTGAATTAATAAAAATCTTCCCTGCTCTGCTGCATATTACCTGTTAAGATACCCTGAGACTTTTAAGTATTCAACTTGGATCAGATGGATAGAGCAACACAAGGTAGTGCATAATAAATAAAGTGGATACTAGATTTATTTTTGTCATTTTTCTTTTACAAATCAAACCTAATGCATTACTGTTCATCTCCTTTGATTTAATACTATTTGCAGCCAGATTAGGTATGCTACTATAATTACTGCACATTTACAGTTTGAGTTTTGCCCCCTCTGTTTTGTGCACAGAGATATATTTACCTGGCGTGCAAGAATATTCTTAAAAAGAACATTTTGGTTTAGGTTACACACACCTCCTCAGCAGAGGAACATCACCGAGACATGGAGAATTATCTGCAGTGTTAGGTACTCTGCACCTCAGCTGCAGCAGGTTCTCAATGGTGTACGAACTGCATCTAATGAGCAATGTCGGGGTCTAATAAAACAAATATTGCATAAAGCATTTTAAGGCTGCCTTGTAAACTGAAGTAGGTGTAGTTCTGTAACTGCTGATGCTTCTAAAAAAAAAGAACTGTCTGTATTTCGCCTTCGGTCTTTTGCCACCATGGGAACAAAAAAGTTTGATTAACTGTCCAGTAAAGTCATTGTACATCATTAAAGTCATCATTAAATCCTGGTTTTTCTTATGATTTAGAAGTAAAAGTCGTAATTTGAAGGCGTCTGTTTTGTTTGTTTGGACAACAGAGTGTTTAAAGTTCACAGCTTCAGTTAATTATAGCAAAAAACCACCAACTGGGAAGGAAAGCTTTTCATACATGGGATCACTGGGAAAAATCTTAATCTGGATAAGTCCTTCTTTCTTAAAATAAGTGCATTTGTTCTTGGATTGAGGAGGTAAAAGAGAGATTTTTGCAAAATCAAGCAGACAATTAACGCTTTTAAAAATAAGAAAACACAATTGTATTGTCTAATTTCGGAGTGCATGTTATCTAATTATCTTGTTTTAAGAGTAAAAAAAATACTCATTCCACTGGCAAACTGTCTCTCATTTACCTACTCAAATTAAGGGTAAATACACTTTAATTTAAGAAATTTTTACTTATTTCTAGATCATTTTTCCAGTGATGGTGTTTGTGTTTCCCATGTTGTAACAGTAATGGAAATACTTTTCTTAAATGACTTTCCTGGCCATGGCAGCAATATCTCCAACCAGTAGGATCTAGAATCATTTTGTTACCCCTGGGATTTAACCCTGGGGTTGAAAAGAAAATCAACAACGAAGATTCAATGGATCATTATTTATACCTAAAACTAATATGTTTTGCAGGGATTTAATGAATTTAGCATCGGTAAAAAAAACTAAAAAAAATTTTCTTTTTTACGTCACAGAGTCTGGGAGCGCCATTTTTGCCCAAATATAGTAACACCTCACTCCTGACATCTTCCAGCAGTGATGTCCGCGGTGCAGTAAGCCTAGCCATTCTCAATAAGAACTACTAGACACATCTAGCAATGATGAGACCATCCTGATCTCGGGCTTTCAAGGTTTCACTCACAGATCAGTCTGGAGACTCTCCGTTAAAGAAAATTTGGGCCGATTCACCAAGCGAGCGTCAATCAGCGTTGGCTTTGAGGCGTGGTTGAGGTGTGACTTAGCGAAGCCGCTAACAGTTCAGTCTAAAGAACATGGCGGCTTCAGCCCGATGAAACTAGCGTTAGCGTACACGCAAGTTTTATCGGAATTACAGAGTATTTATTTTTTCACTGAAAGAAGAGCTAAAACACTGCTCTGGGAGAGGCCTTTCTCCAGAGGAAAGATATGTTTTGCTCTTCTCCCGACTGGTTTCGGCAAGAGTTTGATCTATCAATTGGCTCTCTTTCGCCGCCGCTCTGTTAGTACGTCATATGCTTCAAGGATCTGATTGGGTTATTTGGCCCTCTGCCTATCACCAACATAGGCCAATCAGCTAAAATAACAGTATTTTTAAGCCCCTTCCAAAAATTACTTAATAGGAAGGTTTCCAGATGGATATACAGGAGCTAATCCATCTAAGTTGAGTCAGGTTAGGACATATCTGCAATCAACAAACAATTAAAAAAGATTTCAGAGGACTTCACCATTGAAATTCACCAGAGCTTATAATTGAAATTGACAATGCTTTTCACATACATTTCACCTTTCTATTCATAATCCACCACAGACCGGTTTTTGCACAGTGATGTCTAAACCCGGTAGGTGTAATAATTAATTCTTTTAACAAACATGGATGCCTCCAGTAAAGAAATAGAAGTACTCTTAATTACATTTATCATTTACTTATTATTTATTTACTTATCATTAATGGAAAAGTAAGTAATACTTTCATATATATAAAATACTTTTCAAGTTTGAATTCTGAATATAACTACCCTTTAATTCAATACCTCTGGAACCTGCACAGTTCTCCGCTGACCCTGATGGTGGCAGCAGTGATGATCATAAATTGACATTTTAACCCTTTTAATACAAATTTTAGTACAAAAATGCAGCAAAAAACAATATATTGCAAATAAGAGGGTAATACAGAATGTTTCGCTCTTTTATAAATTAGTCTTTAGGTCTTTTAAGGGAAGTTTATCTCTACAGTTACAAAAGATAAAAGCATTGCTCAACCCATTTTGTATATATTATGTGAACCATAAATTCATTCAAATGGCACTAATAGCATATAAATATGCACATAGTTTTATAGGCAGGGACCTAATAACAATTTGGTTTGTCTTCAGTGATTTATTTTTTGGGAAATATAGATGTTTTACGCGTTCATTTTCCTGCTGGTTTATTTTAATCAGTAGATTGAGCATAAGATGTCCATCAGTTTTCAGCCACCTCTCAGTGCACATTGGTCCCTAACTGACCACCCCTATGAAAATGTTCTGGAACCACCACTGATCAGGCACCATGCCAATGTATCTACCTCTGGAAATCCCTGATCCAACGCCAGCCTCCCTCCTGAGAAAAATTCTAGAGCAGCCATTGTCTCCGACCAAAGCTGTAATCTGCAGCAGATAACCATCCTCTCTTAAGGGCATTTCTAATTGCTGTTAGCAGATCTGTGTTTTAATTGTCTCTGCATAAAAAAAACTTTCTGCACATACTTGTTTTAGTATTAGTGCTGCTTTCTTCAGTTGGTTCACTTTGAAAGTTGCTCCAGGCTATTGGCCCTTTACACTGAGGTTTGCTGGGTCCCGTTAATGATAAAAACATTTGTGTGCTGTTGATCCGATCGTCCGGGCGCTTAGGGCAGGATAGGTTTTTACCACTCATCCTACTGTACACTACATGCTAGATTAGGGCCAGTTGGGGAAAAAAAAAAAAAAAAGCTAACTGATTTTTAAATTTTATTTCAGTTTAGTATGGGAAAAAAGTCAGAATTCTGACTTTGTCTCAGAATTCGACTTTTTTCTCAGAATTCTGACTTTTTTCCTCCCAGAATTCTGACTTTAATCTCAGAATTCTGGTTTTCTCAAGAATTCTGACTTTTTTCTCCACTTCTGACTTTAATCTCAAATTCTGATTTTTCTCCAAATAGACTTAAGTCTGAGTTTTTCCTCCAAATTCTGACTTTTTCTCAAAATTCTGACTTTTTTCTCCAAATTCTGACTTTTTTCTCAGAATTCCTGACTTTTTTCTCAGAATTCTGACTTTTAATCTCAGAATTCTGACTTTTTTTCTCAGAATCTTGACTTTCTCAGAATTCTGACTTTAATCTCCAGAATTCATTATTCTCAAAATTCTGACTTTGATCTCTAAATTCTGACTTTTTTCTCAGAATTCCTGACTTTAATCTCAGAATTCTGACTTTAATCTCAGAATTCTGACTTTAATCTCCAGAATTCTGACTTTGATCTCAGAATTCTGACTTTTTTTTTTCTCAGAATTCTGACTTTTTCTCAGAATTCTGACTTTCAGAGAATCTCTCAGAATTCTGACTTTAATTCTCAGAATTCTGAACTTTGAATCTCAGAATTCTGACTTTTATCTCAGAATTCTGACTTTTTCTCAGAATTCTGACTTTAATCTCAGAATTCTGACTTTTTCTCAGAATTCTGACTTTTCTCATAATTCTGACTTTAATCTCTCAGAATTCTGACTTTTCTCAAAATTCTGACTTTAATCTCAGAATTCATTTGAGGTTTTTTCTAAGAATTCTGACTTTAGGGCCACTGAATCTCAGAAGTTTCTGATTTTTGACTTTAATCTCAGAATTCTGACTTTAATCTCAGAATTCTGACTTTTTAATCTCAGAATTCTGACTTTATCTCAGAATTCTGACTTTATCTCAGAATTCCGAGGTTTTATCTGACTTTACTCTCAAAATTCTGACTTTGATCTCAGATTCTGATTTTTTGCCTTCTCAGAATTCTGACTTTTAATCTCCAGAATTCTGACTTTTGATCTCAGAATTCTGACTTTTCATATCCTTTATGACTTTCTGACTATTCCTGACATTTAATCTCAGAAATCTGACTTTTTCCTCAGAATTCTGACTTTTAATCTCAGAATTCTGACTTTTTCTCCAGAATTCTGACTTTTTCTCCAGAATTCTGACTTTTTCTCAGAATTCTGACTTTTAATGTCAGAATAAGACTTTTCTCAGAATTCCGACTTTTATCTCAGAAATCTGACTTTTCTCAGAATTCCGACTTTTTTCTCCAGAATTTCTGACTTTTTTTCATCAGAATTCTGACTTTTTCTCAGAATTCTGACTTTAATCTCCAGAATTCTGACTTTTTTTCTCAGAATTCTGACTTTATCTCAGAATTCTGACAGATTCTGAGTTTTTCCATGTTAAACTGTAAGAAATAAAATTTAAAATCAGTTAACTTTTTTTTTTTCAGTGGTCTGGCTAATCCTCTTTAAGTAACATGCTGTACATAGTGATTAAACATCTCATGTGTTGTTGCCTGGATTCCCAGCCCTCTGTGTATGGCAGAGGAAAGCCATTGAATTAATTTCATTGGTCCGCTGTTTAGTTCCTCAACATGAGCTACAGTAGCCTGCTGAATTAAAATCATCATACAGAGAAAAAGGGGAGGTTACCTATAAGTGGCTCAGATTAAAACGCAGATTGAATCAACTGTAATGGAAGTCGAGGTTTAGATGGACCTCCTGATTTCTCTTAACTGTGGATCTGTGACATTTACAGAAGAAATAGTTGAACCTTTTTGAAGGTATACTTGCATGTATATTTTTGTTTTAAATGCGTCTAAAATGGTTAGATTAAAATCTTTAACAGGCATAGGATTTCTCATTTGCAGGTCCTCTCAGTTTTGGAGTGCACATATCAAACAGGGGTCTTTAGAGTTTGCCAGGGCGAGGGCCCCAAACTGATGGAGAGATGGAGCGGGGACTCCCCTAATTATATATGTGTATGAAATTTTGTTTTTATCAAACTGGTCCTATAGTCACTCTATTACAGATGGAGTAAAATAAAAGGAACTAATTCCTCCCTGGGATTATTTAAGTATTTCTTCTGCTTCCTGGTTGATGGGACAGGTGTTGTGAATGAAGCGGTGCCCACCTTGAAGAGCTTCTGTGTGTAGCTCCTACTGTAAAACCATTGCATTGATGACTGAAAGGTGCACATCTTCTGCCTCCATTTATCTTTTTACTACAGTGTGTGTCAATGTTGATTTAAAGATATTTCAATTAGTGGAAAAAATTGCGGGGAATGTATATAAAAAAAGTCTAATCAAGCAAAACTTTTTAGGCCCCATGTACCACCTATGGATGGACCCTGTAGGGGTTGTGGACCCCCTGTTGAAAACCTCTGTTTTAAAGCATGACTAAGTAAATTTCTGTCTCACTCCCCATTCGGATCCTTTAGAAGATAGCATTAAACACTGACAGTTTTCCATGAGCTGCTCAGCACCTCACAGCTGCAGCTCTCACTCTTAGACAGCTGGAAGACACTGATCATGACCATATGTGTGAAAAGGTGGGTAGTATTATAGATTACCTCATGAAATCTAGTGTATAGCAGCCTTTTTGTTGGAAAAAATGACTTTTATATGAGTCTACCTCTCGAGTGAACCATTTTTAATTGCTCTCAGAAGGTGTTTCAGCCTCTCCGTGTTTTATAGCTGCATGCTAAAAATCGATTACTCGAAAGTCTCAACAGTAATGTTAACAGAGATTAGCAGATATGGTTCTTATGAGTCCAATAACACAATTGTCAGGTCTGCATCAGTTTTCATCCTTGTTTTGGTTTGAAGGATACATTCCTTGCCAGAATGCACTCCTGTTAGAGTCCTGTCCCGATATGATTCACGTTTTCTCTTTTCCTCCTCCTCTGACAGAGGTCTTCTTCTGTGCCCTTGTTGCTGACTCTAACATGTCATAACCCCCCAAAATAAACTATAATCACCTAGAAGTAGCACAGCAATATGGAGGACCAACTCTGCCATATTAAAAGAAATAAATACAGAAATAAATAAATGCTCAATAAATATATAAGCATACAATTAATTGCCACCAAAAATACAATAAACAAATAAATGTAAGTAGAAATTAAATTATACAAGTGAGACATAAATGTATATAACTCTTTAAATTAGCTTCTTTATTTATTTGCCTTTGTAATATTTACCTTATTTTTTTTTGTCCTTTATAATCTTCAACTTTATTTTTTAATGACTTATATTTTTAAGTATTTATTTATGTGCATGTTATAATATTTTGTCTGTTTTATTCTTCCTTTGTATTTTTTTACCTTGGTTATTTCTTCGCCACTGTTTATTTCTGTCTGCCCTTTTTTTACATTTCTCCCTGTCGTATTTACATTTCTCCATACATTTCTGTCTCATAATGCAAATGAGGAGAGGGTGTGTCCTAGAGAGTCAACTTCTGCTCATTGGTTGGCGGTCCATCTTCCTAACTCACAGAGCTCAGAGTACTGTGTAAGTACTCTGATTAAGTGTAATTCAAGTTCTCTTTTCTGTTGCTGTTGTTCAATAAAAGTATGTTTTAAGATTATTTTGGCGAGAACATTATACTTTTAAGCATCACCATACCATGATTCGAAGCTGATGGCAGCCAGGTCGAACCATAGCCGTCTGCAGCGGCCCTCTCACGGCATAGCGTGTGTGGGGCGGCTATGATGGTCATTTTTGTTGTATTTGGCAAAGTTTGGCAAACTCCCCTACTCGCGTTCTAATGACTTCAGACCTTCGACATCGGGCCTCTCCTCCTGTAGTTCGACCGATGTAGTAAAATGCTAGTCCTTCACGGCTATGCCGAGAGAGGCCGCTGCAGACGGGCTGCGGTTGGCCCTGGCTGCCGTCGCTTCGAGCTCGCGCGGTCCTCTCAAGTTCGTCACACTTTCTTTAAATTACGCTTTGAATCTGTGAATGGGCTGCGTGGTGGCGAAGCCGCCAGCGAACACCGCGCCATCGAAACATACTGTGTTTCTTTCTTCTTTAAAATAACATTTAACTTAGTGCTCTGATGAGCTCCAGTCAGTTAAAGAAGATGGACGCCAACCAATGAGCAGAAGTTGACTCTCCTAGGACCACACCCCCTCCTCATTTGCATAATGGCATTTGAAATGCATTCAAAATTTATAAAAGGGCAGGCAGAAATATAAAACAAAAAATAAATAAGGTAAAAAAGGTAAATATTACAAAGGCAAATAAATAAAGAAGCTAATTAAAGTTGTATACATTTATGTCTCACTGTATAATTTAATTTCTACTTACATTTATTTGTTTATTGTATTTTGTTTGGCAAATAATTGTATGCTTATATATTTTTGAGCATTTATTTATTTCTGTATTTATTTTTAAATATAGCAGAGTTGGTCCTCCATACAGCAAGGTGTGGTAACTGAAGCCAATGACTTTATATTGGGCTAGAAAAATGCAAGTCTAATTTTTCTGACCAGAGCCAGTAGAGAGAGATGAAAGTCAATCGTCCCAAAAAGACTTGAATTACTATCATAGGGACTTAGATGATGATTAATTAAGGTAAAAAATGTTACTTAGTACTACTTTAAACAGTGTAGTACCATTTCTCCCCCTTTAGAGTTAATAAAAGTCCAAAACAGCTCATTGAAAGCATTGGAAGCAATCCCTGATGACAGAAACACATTGCATTCACGTCCTTAGTGCTATCGAATGTAAACATTCTAAGCAAAAAATTAAGTAATTATTATTATTTGATTCTTTTATATTTTATATTATTTGAGATACCCTTGCACTTTTTCATCACATTTAAATTTTTTTTCTCATGCCTCTCACGATAAATGCTAATTATCACATTTAAATTTATATAGCTTTTTAAAAAATATATTTACATACTATATATCGATATAAATAATATCAATACATCTTTAAATTACATGTAAATCTTGCATCTAAATATATATGTTAAATCATAAAATGAAATCCTATATCTGACTTGCATTTTTAGAAGATATACTAATAAAACAAGGTAAATATTTATTTAAGATTTAGAGAAAATATATATTTAGATATAAAGTTAAGATTTACACATAGATTTGCATATAAATATAACACTTATTTAGGCGAAGATCTAACATACACATTTAGGATTTGCAATTAAATGTTAGATCACTCATTACTTTGAACAACAAATATGCAATAGTGAAAATTTGTTGTCCAAATATTTACATTTGGAGTCACAAAAAATACACTGGAAAAAATCAAAATCTAGATAGGTAATTTTTTCTTAAAACAAGTGTATTTGTTCTTGGATTGAGGAGATAAAGAGAGACATTTTGCCAATGGAACATGACAATTTACACAAAAAATAAGAAAACACAATTGCTTTGTCTTATTTCAAGTGCATATTATCTAATTATCTTATATTAAGAGTAAAAATACCAATTCTATTGGCAAACTATGCAGCATTTACCTACTCAAATTAAGGGTAAAGACACTTAATTTAAGACATTTTCACTAATCTCTAGATTGTTTTTGCAGTGTAGATGTGCAGATCTTCATGGTTCTTTTAGATTAGTTTCAGTGTTCGTACAGGTTTATGCAACGACTATAAATGTAATAGAAACAGTGTGTGTCAGATGTTTACATAAACTCATCAACTGTATAAATGTCAAAATACAGGGCTTTTAAATATTTATCTTTGCATTTATAATACAAAATACATCTTTATTGATTTAGAAATGACTTGGTGACATGAACTTGAATTTATTCAGCATTTTATGGGATGGATGGATGGATGGATGGATGGATGGATGGATGGATGGATGGA
>JAGKQL010004721.1:0-13491 GCA_018398635.1 Cyprinodon brontotheroides
AGTCGGATTTCCAGGGTTGGCCCCTCCTTGGGGTCCCTTTGGGGGGGGCTTATCGGCTCTTCACAACCACTATTGAGCATTTTTTCCTTTGGATAAACTTTACATGCACTTTCACAAACTATTAAAGATGCTTGGTTCCAGGTACTTAGAGATTCACTTCCATACAGAAAGCCCATATTCTTATCTTCAGGTAACACAGAGTACATGTTAGATTAAATAATACTACATATACTTCAGCGATAGTATGCAGGTGTTACTTTGTTGTATGTCTCGTACCATGTCCATTGGTTGTGCTGTTCTTTTTACATCTCTTTGCAGGTGATGAAGCAGACTGAAAATGTTTATCATTATCTCCCTTTTATCTCCTCTTTCTTTCATCTTTTCTCCTTTTTTCTGTTTTCCCTTTCCTGTTCTACTTACATTGCAGTGTCCATATGATCTGCAATACTCCCTGCATGAATTATAATAAAGCAATTTATATGCATAAATCAAGTGGAACACTGTGGCGATAGCCCTACTGCTCCACTCGTGAAAGTAAAATCTGTTGGGCTCTTTTTGGCATCAAGACAATTATTCTTATTGCCACATTGCCAGACAGGACACTGTTGAAAAAAAAGAAAGCGTTGCTCGGATGGATCTCATCTCATCTCAAGTTTCCCCACCAATAAGACTACTGGAACATTAAAGAAATCGTTACCTGCTTTTTTGTGTGTGTGGTAGAGTGAACATTTTGCAAACAATTTCAACTTTGAGACCGAGGCATCATTGGGAAGCCCAATCTGGATTTTCAGTGTATGCTATCGTGTACAAGAATCTCCCCAAAACACTCTGGTCTGGTCTGGTTCTTTGGCCATTTTCAAAGAACCGCGGTGAGAAAGGCGAGCTTCAAGGATTGGCTGAAATCGTAGTTCACCACACATATATGCCAGAAAGTGTGCATGCGCAGGAAAAAGAAAAGAAAAAGCCTGTAGCATGAAGGACGGCCTTACTTAAAAATATCACCTGAATGATTGACAGTTAGAAGGACCACTTATTTTGATGATCCACTCAAAAAAATAAAATAAAAAAAAGTCAAAAAATAAAAGTCAACTAACTGCAGGTTACATTTCCAATGTTTTAAATTCTCCCCCAGCTGAATATAATCTTAAATCCCATGAAACTACAAAGACTGTACCCTCAACCCTTCAAATGGAAATAAATTGAAAGCAAGTGCAATCTAGACTCTTCTTAAAATGGTATGTTAGACAAATGTTTTCACCTTTTTTTGTGTGTAAATCTTATAAATGCTGGATCAAACTGCAAGACTGTAAAATTGCGAAGTGATTTTCAAAATTTCATGGACACCAAACCTGACAATAAAAAACTTGGATAGAGCAGTTTTAGTTGTACAGATTGTTCTCTAGCCTCAGGGATATCACACCACACATGTGCCAATGTAAGTTACTCCGAACATTTAGCTGTCAGACTGGAAATTTTGCCAAATCACCGCCTACAGTCATGTATATGATTTGTGAGTTTGTATACTCTTTTAGCAACTAAAGGGTCTTTGCAGATTTTTGGGTCCCGCACTGGGTCGGGGGTGTAGCGTTCAGCTACGGGTATTAAAACTGTATTACTTATACTCAAAAATTGACAGGTAAACAAAAAACATATTTAGGAGATAAATAAAAGTTATTATTTATAAAATAATTAACTATCTGTCTTAATGAGCAGTCGTTTAAGTTATGCCCAGTTAAGAGTTGTTTTTTTTAAGTTCCAACGAGGCAGTCTACACTGAGTTGAAGACTGAATATTGAAATGCTGTGGTGGAAAGATCATGCAAAAGTTTTCCAAACGCTTGCACTGATCGGTCGAAATGTGCAACTATCCAAGGATCAAGCGCAACTAGCAAAAGAGACATTTTTAACCACTGCGTTTATGATAAGGAAAAAAGAAAAAATGCAGCCTAACACAGCCAGTGACTGTGGTCAATATTCTTTTCCTCATATGCTCTACAAAACTAATCATCATGCTACCAGTGGAAACATACAAAAGTTGGTCAGCAGTTACGATTTCATTGTTGTTTTACTTGCTCCAACGCCAAAACATTTTTTTACCCTAAATATAAAATTTTAAATAAATATGATTTTTTCAGAAATGACACTCTCAGACATTTATCTTTTACAAAACTCAATGCATTTACACTAACATGTTAATAATTATTTATTTTTTGCAAACTTTGGACATCTGTATTTTCTTAATAAAATTTAGACAAGTAAATAGAGTCCCTGAGAAAGCTCTAGAACAATCTCCCCTTTTCTATTTCATACCTCTATTTTATGTCAGCATGTTTCCATTTCTCATCCTTTGCAACCATTGTATTTCAGTGTACTTCTTCTGAGTACGTAAATTCATAATTTTTTAAAAATATTTATTGGTATGCGTTATATGCTTTTTATCTGGTTTTATTTCCTGTTTTTTTTTTTTTTTTTTTTTTTACAGTTTTCACAGTTGTTAAAAATCAAACATTGTGACCCAAATCTATGAAAGGACAAATTAGCAGCTATTGCCAGCACACTGTTAAGAAACAGTAGAATATTTTAAATATCTGAATTAAAAAAGTGTTTCATCTGACTGTTTGGTATCCTCTTCACCAGAGGATATAATGGGAATTATCTCAGCTGTCAGAATCATATGTGAAATCTTATGTGAGCCTTAATTGCTTTTGCCCAATAGAGACCTTTATTATTAAAGTAGCCTCTTTTCTTTAAATGTCAACTGAAGCATATGAAACTTTAATGTCTCTTATAAACGCTGGCTGTTACCCATTGTTAGAAATGATCAGTGCTTAGCTGTGATAACTAAATTATCGATACTCACCTCTATGAGTCAATTAATTGATTGTATTTATTGTATTAGGTCTTCCTGATTTTGCCTCTGTTGAAATGTTTTAGCTGGACAACAATAACCAATGTTTTCTGTGTTTTCACAAAGTTCTCCCTCTCACACATATCTAGGGCTGCAACTAACAATTATTTTAAAAATCGATGAATCGGCCGATTATTTGTTCGATTAATCGATGAATCGGACAAAAAATATTTTTTATATTAACCTCTTTATTCCAAAATAAACATTTTAGACAGAACAAACAAGCACGCAAGTACAGGTTGCTCATTAACTGTACTGGTGCAATATGAAAAATAAATGTTTGTGTTAAAACTATGCAAACTTACATGAGAAATGTAGCTGTACATCCACAAAATATAGGGTACTTTGTTTCATAAAGCGCAAAAAGAGACAGGCATTTTTGTTTTTTAAAGCCCCTAAGGGGTTCAAACAATAGGTCCCCCCATTTCAACAAATTAGGTTTTTTAGACTAGAAGAGTTCTGCCTTTTAAGACAGGAAAGTATAGCAGTTAAAGTTGCTACTTGAGAAAATACTGAACCATAGAGATAAAAATAGCCCTGTGATTCAAATTATAAATTGTATTTGGAATAAAAATGAGAGAACTAGGGGTGCTAAAAAACACATCCTCCAAAGACAGATATTTACATGGGAATGTGGCAGATAATTAATTGACATATTACTGATCTTGCTGGATTTTATTCTGCTTTACTTCCATAAATTGCAGGATCTTCTTTACTTTATCTTTGCCAGAAGATTTAAACTTTAAAAGCCTTGCCCTCATAATTTGCAAGTTAATTTATTTATAAAGTAAATATAGCAGCTGCTTAAGCTAATTCAAATGAAAATTAAAAGTAAAATAAGTAGCCAACCTTATCACTGTCTGTAACCTACTAACAAGGTAAGGAAAGCATCAGAGGAGCTACCTGAGAAACTAACGTTACGTTTCCTCACTTTAAAACCAAACAAACATGGTCGCTCATCCTGCTGATCAGCTCTCTTCACGCCATCGAAGGCTCCAACGTGTTTCCTTTTCAGGTGCTGCATCATAACAGTGGTGCTTCTGTGCCATGTTAATTTGTTTTTACAAAAGTTGCATGTTACGACTTTTTTCGCTTTACAAAGCGCAGGCTGTCTGCGAATTGAGACGCAGCTTGCGTTTGCGGTATCGGTCATTAGAACAGTTGATGTTACTGCCTTTCGAAAACAGCCTTTGCTCAGCTGCGGCGCTGGCTCGCTCTGCCGTATTGTTTTTTCTTCCCGCGTTTCAAGCAAGTGGCAGGGATGACGACTGCGTTGGATGACGCATTAATCGCGCGACACAACTAATCAATGAGGAAATTTGTTGCCAACGCTTTTAAAAGTCGATTTTTATCGATTTTATCGATTTGTTGTTGCAGCCCTACACATATCATTAATATATTAGCTGCTGTTTCTTTATCACTGATGACAAATCATGCAGGTACAAAAATCTCTACATGTCTGAAGTGACCAAGTGCAAATTGCAGTGAGTGAAGATAACTGGCTGTTGAGATTATGAAGCCGTCCTGTCGCTCTAGAAAATAAGATTGATCTAAATGAATGTTCCCTAAGTGAGTTTAGCTCTTAGGTTTGTTAAAATAAAGCCCACCGTGGGCATTTAATAAAAAAAAATAAAAATACAAATCTCCTTTTAAGACAAACTAAGTAAAAACAATGCTACATCTTATTTCTGTTCTAAAATGTCCTAACAAATGCTTTATTTTAAGGTTAAATCGCCCACTGACAGCTCTACAAACAGCATCTACTGTGTAATGGATTTGTAACTTCAACCCCTGATAACACCCTGAACAATCAGGATCATAAAGTTATAAAATGGCTGTTTAGCACAGAAGGAGATGCTGCTAAAAGCTCCAGCTGAAATAAAAAAAAAAAAAAAATCTGTTTTCCATTTAGATTACAAACGTAAACATACTTTTGTCTTTATCATTTATTTAGAAATTGTTTGCATATTTAAATAAATTTAAGGTATTTCCATCTACAGTATGACATTTTGTGTAATATCCATCATTATAACGCTTGACCTCATGTGTGCTTCTTTAGGGTTAGTGTAGTGTGTTTTTTGTTTTTGGAGAATTTATACTGTCTCTAATTATCCAGACCTAGTCTAGACACATTAGCCTGTTTTTACTTTTTCTTCGCTTAAATTTTGCTTTATACTGTAAGTATAAAGACATGCTCTTTTTCACCTTTTTACTAAAGATGTAAAATGTATACAAGTCACAGTTTGGTACGTATTTACTATTACGGTGAATGTACAATTTTAAAAGATAGGATGTGTTGACTAACAAGATCACTTAAAAATGTAAAACTGTTTCTTTTTACTGCTTTGATCTGAAGCCATCAGTTTAGCTATAAGGCCTAAAACCAAAATCTGCCTTTATTGTTGGCAAAAAGAGCACAATAAAAGATGTTTAAAGAGGCAGTAGAGAATCGAATAACTTCTGAAAGGATTTAAAATGTTTAACATTTGCTCACTTTGTGTGAAGTATTAAGACAGGCATGCCCAAAAATCGGTCCTGGAGGGTCGCTCTCCTGCTGGTTTTAGAGGGTTCCCTGCTCCAGCACAGCTCATTTCAATGATAGCTGATTAAAGGCTTTCTGAACTGCAGCCAGAATCAGCTGTGTTGAAGAAGGGAAAGTGTGTGGCAGTATGTTACCCTTTGTCATATTTCAGCAGCTCCACTGCTGAACAACAGAAACCTGAAAAAAACAAGCTGGGCGGAATTACATTAAGTTTGTTAAAAGTATTACCAGTTATTATATTTGCCCTCCAACCTTTATTTCCTCATTTTTCTGTTACAACACTATAAAAAAGACAAAGGGAAATGCAAGGGTAACAAAGTTTGGGCGCCTGTATTTGTGGCGTATTGGCACCGTGAGATTTATAAAAGGGTGGATAAACTTTGCAGCCCGTCGAGTGATTGCATATTAAATGTACAAACACGGTGACAGCACTTCGCGGGGTACTTAAATGCAGAGGTCAAAATGTCATTATGTATGAAAAGTTACGCGGCAAAAAGAAAATAATTTTGCATGTGTCAGAACTGCACCACATAAATAGCATAAATTCTGTTTAATTTAATTCAGAGGAGAACTTCCCACTGAGTTGGATTGCAGGAAACTTACAGCTTCACCAACATTTTATAATGAATGTTAACATTTTCCCCTTTAAATCAGCTGATATGTTATTAGTGTCTCATTATTTCTTGGCATCCAGATCTGCTCTTTTTGTTAAGGTGTACATCTGGACTGCTTTTTTTTTTAGTATGTTTCTAATAGACCTCTGTTCTTGCACTGAGTGCTGTTTCCACCAGCAGCAGTATGTCACATTACTGCATAACATTTTTTTATGTATTTTACTTAACGTATGTCAAGGATTGCGTATTGTGAGGTCTTTGAGCAGTGGTTTATATGCGGTTTCCAACATTTTTTTTCGACTGTAGATACCCTTATGTTCATCTTAGGCACTTATTAGTTCCACATCATAGTTAAAGCTAAAAATAACACAGTTAAAGGTTAAAAAAAAATACATAAAAAATGTGTCTGTAAGAGCTGATATAAATGAGGACATACTTCCACAGACTCGGGGGAGTCTCCCACCCATCTCACACTTGTATACAGGATCTCATTCTGTTTTCTTTTCTTTCTTTTTCTTATATATATATTATTTTTATTTATTTTTAAATTTTTTTTTTTTTTTTTTGCGGGGGGGGTTACTATGGTTACCTCCAGAGGAGTCTGGAAGTCAGCTAAGGGCTACGCTTTTTATAAATTTACTCCCTCTCTCAACTTAGTCGTTTCAGTTTTAGTTTCAGCTGTTTCCACCAGCAGGAGGTCACACTCTGCCTTCCAGCAACATTTTTTACTCTGAATGGAACATCGGATCTGCTAGAAGCAGATTAGGAAAGTCTCAAGTTCACTCAGACACCTTATCCCTCACGGCCCTACTTGCAAGTGCTGATCATGCAGAGGAAGTGAGACAGGCTTCTGAGGGTTCTGAAAGCAGCCGACTGACACAGAGGGGAAGCTCATAAATGTACTTTTATAAAAGCTTCAGGTGTGCTCTGAATACAGAATAAATTGAGAGCACAGCTTCCAGTACCTAAAATCATTTCAAACCCCTCATTCGTCTGTCAAACTCAGCCTTAAAGTGCAGGAACGAAGGTCAAGCACAAAGAGTAATGTCGAGAAAGTTTGAAACGCCACACTTAAGATCATTTTCCTTTTACCTGTTTCAGCTGGATGCTGATCGAGATGAAGAGGAGGTTTTCTGTGACATCAGCATGACTCTGGATAACAAGCTGTTTCCCTCCAAAGAGCCCGCCGCTGGTAAGATCAGCTCATTATTCGTTAACTGTGACATGCAGTAATTGTGAATGACTTATTGGCTCCTCTAAAAAGTTTGTTTTTAAACTAAAAATAGGATGTTGGTGCATATAAAAGTATTAAATAATCATTTCCAGGGTAAAATACAAAGTGCCTGGTAATGCAGCAAGTTTCAGCACTCCTGTAGCGTATTACTAGTTTTTAAAGTTACAGCATAAATAATTGTGGACTTGTATTGTCAGTTGCGCAAGGGTAGAGCTTGCGACATATGCTTTGAGGGCTCAGTTCTTCGAATTCTGTCCTGTGGCCCTTTGCGAAATGTCTTCCCCCTTTTCTCTCTCTACCCCATAACCCTGCAAGCACAGTGTCAAACAGAGGCCACTGGTGCCAAAGAAAAGGTACTTAATGAAGCTGCTTGAACTTGACTGCCCACCCTTGTAAAAAAAAACAACCTGAAAATAGACTGAATGTCTAGTGCTACGCTTATGCAGATTTGTGCACAAAAAAAATTGAATGTGTGCTACTTATGCTTATTAGATATTAAAGATTCTTTTTTTAGATCATCCAGAGGTCACCATCCGCCCATTAAACTACGATTTGAACCAAAGTGGTCTCCTTTTTTAGTGCTTCATTAGTGCAGATTCGTGCTGTTGCAACCGACATTTGTGCTGCCTTTGTTTTTAAGATATAATTAATAAATATTTCAGTCAATGATGTCACGATCCCTCACTACGCTCTGATTTGAACCAAATTGGTTTTAGAGCTTAGTCCTTAAATAAAAGTTGCACAAACAACTATTTTTTCACCACAAATCTGCACTAACCATTCAGTCTAATTGCAGATTTTTTTTTTGTGTGGGTGGGGTGTCAGGTTCATGCAGCTACATAATGATTATATATCAGACTCAAAAGGTTTAGGAAATATAAATAAGATATGGGTGCTTCCCCCAGCCCACGTACATTTGGGGCTACAGAAATTGTTGTCAACATTTGAATATTTTTAAAGCTATGGCACTTTAAATATTTCCTAACCTTTTTACTAAATTTTACTAAAATTTCTGAAACAGAAGCCTAACTTATTCCATTAAAACTATCCATATTTATAATATTATTCACTTTCATCGTCGGGGTCAAAAGTTAAAATGATTTGCCTTAACAATGCTTAAAATGGTTTAAATTACTTGTCACACATGTCTACTACTACTACTACAAACATTACATACCCTGAGGAGGATCTCAGTTCAACCGTAGGCCTTTTACAAAAACCAAAAACAAGCTTTTACACAATTAAATATCACGCACATTACATGTCAGTATACATAGATAATACAACCACAGAAGGCCTCACCTTTTATATCAACTTCAAACTTTATGGACATGCACTAAACACTCTGGTCTATTGTTTTAGACCACCAATATGTGGCCAGTTGGGTGCTCACAGCCCCTCGAAAAAAAACAACAGCACTTTTTTTTTACAATTTTCACACCATTGGGTAATATAATGTGCGTGACGAAACAATTTTTGCTCCTTTACCATCTACATTAAAACAGAACTAGACTGCTTTGAGGTTAGAGTGCTACATTAGAGGCCCCAATGAGATAAAAAGAAAAAAAAATATTGTATTATAAATATTGTAAAATATTGTAAAATGCCAATATCATAGAAAAATTATTTAAAATGTGTAATGTGCTTGATGTTTATTACACAAACAGGTCTAAACAGGCACTGTGCTTATAATAGCCACCCAAGTGCTCCTCAAACACATTTAAATCTTAGAAAATAAAGAAATTTTGTAAAGCATTAAAAACCATTTAAAAATGGCAAGAATTTGATTAAAACTGCTCGAAATTACTCAGAAATAGGAGAAAGGTGCCAAAAGGTTGTGTTTGACTGTGGTAGGTAATGCATATAACTAAGTAAAAAACACTTGAATACAATAAAAGGATGTCTGCTTAAATATATATAGACTAGGGTGACCAAACGTCCGTATTTCCCGGGACATATCCGTATTTCAAGTCCTGTCCCGGGCGTCCCGGGTTTTTTTTACAAAGTGAGGAAATGTCCTGATTTTTACCACGCCATGCGTGTGACGTAATCCCGCAGGCTCTGACGCGGCAGCCCTTCTGTTCTTAATCAGAGGCTCTGTTCGAAAACCTGGGCTGCATCCTCCAAGGACGCCGTCTACCTAGACTGGATCCTTTGAAGTCCTTTTGACAATAAAGGGAGGCCGGAAGAGTTTTGTCTGTGAATTCAAACAAGTCCACCCTTCAGCGGGTTTTACCGCATATGTTCTGTTGCTTAGCAACGTGAAAAGTTGACTCACAAGAACAGGAAAAGGTACTTAATACTTAGACCAGGTTTTCATTTCGTTTATTTAATTGTACATTTTATTTTTTTAAAGGATTAAAGTGACCAAAAGACTACACTCACAAGAATCCAGAGTGGAATAAAGGGGATCCAACCCACGGGAGCAGGAACAAATCAAATCAAATGTAATGATAGAAACCTTAGTCAGTTTAATAACCTGCACTTTTGTCATTCTGCACATCTCTGGAATGCTGCTGCTATTTTCAAATATCCATTCCTGTAAAAATGTCCATAGCTGAATATTGGTTATTTACATTTATCTCTAAAATTATATTGTTTAAAACACTTTTACAGAATTGTATTTTTTATATTTTAACTCTTCCCTATTATGTTATTCTTATACATTTTTCTAAGGTCCACATTTGTGTGACCATTTTCAATAATCTTTTCTCACTGCTGTAATTTGCCCCATTGTGGGACAATAAAAGGGATTTTCTGTTCCATATAAAAGGAGAAATATATAGAAATGAAATCTAAACATTGTATGTACAAAATATATATCTGCAAATTCTAATACTCATTCAACAACAAAAATACTTAAGTTAAGCATAATGTATTGTGCAAAAAACAGCAATAAAAATTAAACTCCTATCAGATAGTTTATAGTCCCCATACTCTGCAATAATATATTAGAATCTGTCCTCAATTACAGCCAAACTCATTTAAAAACACAGTAACAGATTAAAACCTTTAGATAAATCAAACATTTGAACACACATATCCTGACTCAATAACCATTAAAAACAACTATTTTCATTAATCTCAGACGGAACTATTCACAGAGTTGTATTATATTAAACTGAACTTTCAATTTTCACCACTCTCTGCGCCAAGTAACATTTCCTCTGATCACGGAGCAAATCCCGATGATGAGACATTATTTCTTTCATCGTGCTATTTATTGATTACAGGAATTGTTAAGCATTTATAATAAATACATTTTGAATATAATTATCGTTTGTTATTTGAGTTATTGCTGTTGATTTTTACTGAAAAGCATTTTTAATAAATCTATCGTGTTAAATATAATGTTATTGTAGGATTACGTAGGCCTACGTTAAGCGAGTGCATGCCACAGACATCTCTATGCATGGGAACAGAGATTCTACCCCTACCCTACCCCCCCACCCCCACCCACCCCCGCGCTCCAAGGTGTCCTGGTTTTCCCAAATGAAAAAAACTCATTAGAATAGTAAATATATTTATTATTTAAGTGCTACACTGTAAAACGAATTGTGTAATGTGCCTGGCACAATGGATTTTTAAAAAATACATTAAGGTCTATGGCAACTAGAGCTTTGCAGTTAGGCCCCACTTTTTTGTCTCAAGTAAGACCCATGGGACCCCCATAGAGGCAGAGGAATTAAATAGTTGAGACAATTATTTAGGAGCACATTCTGGCATCTCAAAAGTTTTGTCACGCACATTACAGTGACTATTTCAATTTATAAAAAGGCATAGCAATTGTTTAAGGTAGCTTATAGTGCTCTACCCCTGCCTATGTTAAAAGTACATGGCTTGAAATACAGGGAATTGTAAAACAAATAATGCTGGGGTTTTTTTGTGATTTTTTTTACATTTTAAGGGCTATTTATGGGCTGACATGTGTATATTTAGATTTCTTCAGAAGCCCTGGATGTTTTCTATCAAGATTGTGCAATATATATTTTTTTCTATGGTCCTCTGAAGACAAAATAAACCCAAAAATGCCAAATGTACATGAGCTGGCGGAATGACCCATATGTGGCCCACCTGCTTTAGCAATGTGATTGTTGTGTAAAGTTATTCTATGAAGATCTCAGACACAAAAATGTGAGCTTAAAGGTGTTTTGAATAAAGGAATGGAGGAGATGGGTTATCTGGGGGGACAGTAGGATGGAGGCTTGTGAGGAGAATAGTTTGTTTGGTGAGCTTGATGCAATATATTGAGATGTGGATAAAGGAACGGAGCACAGTGGATAGTTTGGCCAGAGATGCCCCGACAGTCAGCCAGACTGGGCTCTGATATGGAAGTAGTGCAATAAATAATGCATTGGTGAGATGTTAGACCACAGCAGAACTCAAGAAAAATGTTCAATGAAGCAGAATCTCACAGCTGTCCTTCTGACTGTAGAGTGAATCTTGAGATGAGGCGTTTTCTCCCTCCGTCTGAACTGAACATATAGTCATAGATCTGTTTATCAAGCCTTAGGAGAGGCTAAAATGAATTTATTTATTTGAAAAGATTTTGCAAATGGTCACTTTTACTAAAGATGAGATGGCTGTTGTCATTAATGGAAATATCTGAAAGGTATGGATGAACTGGAGGATTATGGTGGATGAGGATGGGGGAACTTTGTGCACCACATGAAGCATGAAGAAGGCTAGAAGAAATATGGTTTCTAGTTAGGTTCACACAGAAGATAAACAGCTGGTGTAGAATATTGTGATGCAATAACTGAGGAGAGTTACTCATCAGGGTGGCTGAGCTCTTATTGGCCTGTGGTAACCCAGAGGAAAGGACAAGAATCCACAGCTACAGTTGGAGAATCCGTCATCAGCAGAATGTTTAAAGATTAGGGGGAAAAGAAAGCATCTGCCTGCAGAAAATCTAGTTGGCAGTTTTCTTCAAGCCAAAAAAAATATTATGAAAGAAAATTCTTTGATAGAAATAACTGGACATTTAAGTGAACACATCCAGTGTGATGAAACATGGTGGTGGCAACATGATGCTGTGGGCTGCCCTTTTTCTTTGAGAACAGGATAGAAGGAAAGTTGCTCAAAGCTTTTCTGCGGTCCATCTAGTCTAAGTTTAAGCTATTTTGGAAAGAATAAACAAAGATTCTGCTTAATACATTTCTTAAAAGACTTAAAACAGTTTTAAGTTTAGAAGTTTTGTGAAAACATGTGATTTAAATTAGCAAGGCTAAATATGCTTCTGCCTCTTTTTGGTCTATGACAGTCTCCCATGAAACAGATTGATGTGGATTGTAAGGTGAGGAAATCAATTTTTATTGGTTGAATGTGAACAGATTTATTGTTAAGGGGATTTTCTAAAGAACCAAATAGAGCCTCTGGTTGATATCAGAGGAGATGTTTTATGATCAATAATGATTTTATAAGTCTAAGATGTTTGCACTTGAATCAAAATGCTATTTTTATTTTCAAATCAGATAAAAACTGCTGATCATGGCCACTTTGGATGATTAAAGTAAAGTCTGGCTGCTTGGAGGCCAAATGTAAAGAAACTGAGGAAAATTCTGCCAAGCACTGAATCAAAGCTTCTTCATCTTAATTACCGGAATATGTGGTCTGCAGATTAGCTTCACCTAAAAGGTCCATATTCACCCGGGGAAAGAAAAAAGTCCCATCACTCACAGACATCCTGGATGACACACAACCTGGAGAGGCAGCCAGATTCAGAGAGTTGGTCCCTCTGAGAGAAACAGAGACGCTGTAGGCTGTTATGTAATATCTGATGAGCAGCTGCTCACAGCGCTGTGGTTCACAGTAAACAGGTAATGCTGATTTGAAAGGTGCGATCATTTGGTCGTTCCGAAGGTGTTTCTGTGATTTCACTGATGGGTTTTATAAGACGGTTATCTAAAAGAAATAAATTTGACCTTTGGCAGTGGAATGAGTTGGCAGAGTTGCATGTGTCAAAAAAGTGTTTTATAACAAAGAGTGGGTGTTACTTGTAAAACTGATCAAACAGCTCGTTTTAACAGGACACAATTATCATTTCTTCACTGTAGCATCCTTTATAGGATGAATCAACACTAAAAATTTTGAGTTATATGTCATATACTGCTTATTTGGTACATTTTAGTTCAGTGAGTGTTTTCTATCCATCCATCCATCCATCCATCCATCCATCCATCCATCCATCCATC
>JAGKQL010004722.1:0-13402 GCA_018398635.1 Cyprinodon brontotheroides
ATATAATAGAAATAAACTGATAATTTATTACTTTATTTTTTACATTTAATTTTTAGGTTTTAAAAAACGTTTTTTGTTCGCAGGACTGCCGCTTATCACCGCTACCGCACTGTGCGCGCTTTCCTCCAGCCCGCATCCGCAATGAGCTTTCAATACTTGTCCAGCGCCACACTGCTTTGCGTTGGGTCCCGCGAGTCCCGCGGGACTCCCGCGGGAGTGCAGGGCTTTTACTTCAAATCTTGAAGGATATTCATCCCTTTTAACATTCATTTATATTAAAAGGGAGTTTTTCCTCTCGACTGTCGCTCTACAAGCATGTTTAGTGTGAGGGATTGCATTCGAAGTCAATGAGTCGATACAATCAACTGGTTTTCCTTAGATAGAAAACTTTGAACCAATTTGACTGTATGATCTGGTTAACTGTAAAGCGCCTTGAGATGACGTGTGTCGTGAATTTGCGTATATAAACAAACTGAATTTGAATTGAAGGTTTGTGGGTCTCTTCTATGAAGTCCGACCTTTAGTTCTTTCCATAGATTTTCTAATGGATTCAGGTCAGGTGAATGGGATGAGCCATTCTAGCAGCTTGATTTTCTTTGTCAGAAACTAATTGAGAGTTTCCTTGGCTGTGTGTTTTGGATTCATTGTGACTTGCTGAAATGGTAGATGACAGCAAATTTTTATCAAGAATTTCTGGCGTACATTTTTCCATCCAGAACTTCTCTCTACAATTATCCATTCAATTTGCTAGAACCATATGCTGAGAAGCAGGCCCACGCCATGATGCTCCTCTCGCCAAACTTCACTGTTGGTATGGTGTTTTTGGGGTGATGTGCAGACTGCCATTTGACCTCCAAACATAATGTATTATGGTAAAAAAGAGACTATTTGTTATGGAAAAATCCGCTACAATATTTCCAGTACAACTGCTGTGTGGGTTTGTTTTCCATTGCATTTGAGCCAGTGCTGATCATTGATTTTTCTTTAAATAAACACCTAAAGTCTTTTCCTAAGCTGCAGACGGGCACACTGTCAGAAGTAATGTTTTCAGCTCAGCAAAATTAAACAGTTTAGCTGAAACTGGTTTTTCAGATGCTTCACTCGGTTTAGCATCTGAAAACAGCTTATGTTAATCCATCTTATTGTGTAAATGTTAGCGCTGCTTTTAGCCTGAAGAAACGGCAACCGTTCAGGGGCAGGACAGTATAGATGATAGATGGTGAGTTCACATCACATTTATCCCAATGTATATTTTTTATGTCAGACGGTGATTTTTAACATTTAATAAAAATTTTGTAATACCAAGTAGGGCTGAAACAATTAATCAGATCAATCATTGTTAAGTGATTATTGAAATAATCATTAAATTATTTAGTAATCAATTAATTTTTTTACTGGAGTATAGAGACTCTAAAACATCCCTTTAGCTGACAGAGCAACCCACTTAGATCAGTAAATATATCAAACTTTTAAAAAAATATATATATAAACATTTTGCATTTAAGATAAAAAAAAAAAGAATTTTCATACGTCAATATGATATATCCAGAATTCCTCAAGTGGAAAAGTTTTAGTTTCACCTGATTTGATTTCGTAAAAGATTTTATTTAAGGAACCTTTGGTTGTCTGATTATTAAACGATTAATTGAAAAAATAATCGAAACATTAATCGAGCTTCAAATTAATAATAAGTTGCACCCCTACTACCAAGCTTTAATTAGTCACTTTATAAAAGTCAGCAAATCCAGTGGCATGTGCTAGAAATCCAGCTTTTTACTTTTGCACAATTAAACACAACATTCCTTCAGTATTAAGGTCTATTTATTCTTTTGATGACAGGAGAACAAATGCATGTTTCTAACCGTAGTTTGGCAAAACATCCACCTTAATATCCATCTTCAACTCAATGCTGACAGCTATTATAAAGTCCTAACTACTAACAACTAGGGTTGTCCGATGCAAAACTTTTCAACTCGATACCGATACTAAGGAAAATATTCGAACTCTATACCATTTTCGATACCACAAGGATAAAAAACTCAAAATTTCAACTGAAATATTTTCATTAATAAATAAAATACAATAAATAAAATACAATAAACAATAAGAATAATATTTGAGGTTTGTATTGCTGTGCACAATATTAAGGCAAGCTTGATAAAAAACTTATGAAATTAAAATTAAAATGTTCCTTCCTTTGTCTATGCTTTTGCACACATGGACAATGACTCTAGCCAAACAAAAATAATTCTCAGCAGCTGCAACTGTTACAGAAACAACTCTGAAACTGAAAAATGCACAGAATTATTCAATCACACAGTGTTCGTGAAAGTGCATTGTCCTCCTTTCTGCACTTTAGATGAATGATCGCTTAGGTGCCACACTGGTGAGGGTGGCACTGTATCGCCATACTTTTGAAAATGAGTATTGTATCCGGATACAACGTTTCAGTGTCGATACTTTTTTGAGTATCGATACTTTTGACAACCCTACTAACAACTTTATTTGTTTTATTTTTCTTTCCATTTCTGTCCATACACATACAGCCAATGGCAGTTTTTCCATTTTTATGTCATAGGTTGGCTTGAGTAAAGAAGTCTGTCATATTTGCCCATAACAAGTTTTCTGCTGTGTATTCCTGAAGTAAATATATGTGAATAATGACACTGAAGCTGGTATTTGATTCATAGAATCCAATTAGGCTTTCCTTTGCTCACTACGTTTTCATACAGGTGGTAGGGTAATACTAGAACTCTGTATGTTTTAAAAGGACCCTCTGATTATTTGGCTTTTTAACTTGTTTCATTTCAATACCAGTTGATCACTTTAATCAACATTTAGATATGTAGTAGTAGATAAGTAGCCAATCAAGTCTCCCTTTAACTGTATATTTCGTGCTAAAGAAAGTGACATGCTATATGGGCAATATGGCTCTCCACCCAGGGTGGCATGGCCTAATGGGCAACAAAATTATAATATTCCACTCTGAAGGTTCTGTGTAGCACCAGCATTCTGCCCACTCACATCACATATTGTGTTTGGGGCTCTAGGAAGGGGACACTGGCTTGTTAACGTAAAAACATTAATAAAAACACTTGCAAGTAGAGTTTTCAAAGTTAACCCATAAATGTGCAATAATGCAATTATCTAAAGCTTTATTAATTTATTTAAGAGCGATTAAAGTGCATGCTTCCATACTTTTTAGAGCTGTAGTTTTCTGTAAACGTCCAGTAGACAAGTAGAGTTTTACCAGATCCTTTCCACCTCTCCTCACCCATATATGGTCTGTGAAGTCTGACCCTTTTGATGCTTTTAGGGTCTTATATCTAATTAATATACATAATAAAAGTCTTATTCAAGCAGCTTTTTATAGTATGACGCATAGTTCTTTTTTTATATTCTAAATTATTGGATTTCCTTCGCTGAATTTTATTCAAATCCTCATTTTAATCCCACTTAAAGTCTCTTGCCTTAATTGACAGTCCTGCATAAATGTAAAACATGCTTATCAGATGCTTAGAGATCTTTCTGGCGACTATTTTAGTGGAAGTACCTATATAAATTTTTTTTGTAGAAAATTCTTAAGAATCAGAATCAGTTCATTTGCACTTAAAAGGAATTTGACTTGGTGTTGATGTGCAGACTATATATACAGAATACAGAATCTATAGCTATATACAATATAAAACATACAATATACTACATGCAATATATAGTACATAGCTATACTATATGCACAGGTTTAGTAGTTTTGTTTTTGCAGGGTGATGGGGGGCACCACAGAATGTTTTCTCTTTAGGCACCTAAATGGCTAGCCCCCCCCAGACTCCGTGACTTGTGCCAATTTGGTTCAATTTGGTTTCTGCTTTTACACTCAAATGTAATAAATAAAGACCTCTTTCTGTTTTTTTTGTGTTTTTGTTTTTTTTGTCAGCTGTCTGAGGGACATTCGTTTGTCTTAAAATCTTAAAAAGTTAGACCAGAACTTGATAATTCTGTACTGAAAATAGAGGCTTTTTGCCACATTTGATGAAAAAAATGATTAAAAAATAAATAAATAGTTTTATTTGTAAAATTTAAAAAATATTAATTAAATCCTTTCTTTGCCATCAGGGCTTCCTTAGAATGACTGTGACAGTGATGTGTGAGGGAAAGTTATAGAGACTGATTATCCTACAGTAGCTTTATATAGAAAAAATCTGTTTCTAATTTTTTTTGGTTACATAGAACTGTCTCCTTTATGTCTGAACCGTCACTTTAAATGTGTAAAAAAATTTGCTTTTTAAAAAAAAAATCCAGTTATGATAGATGATCTGAATTAGATGATCAGCTTATAAAAGCTTATTAAGATGTTCTGATTAAAATAGGCTGCTTTTAAAAACTAACACTATGAATGCACATAGGGAAACATCCTAGTAAAGAAGAATCTGGGATTAGGAATTAGGTTTGGTCATTCAAGTGTTGATACTTGAGACAAGAATTGTGATTTCCCCACATTTACTGCATTAGGGTATAATAATTATAAACATGAATTAGTATTTTTAATTGTGCTTTGATGTGTTCAGCAGATGAACTATGATTGAAGGCATTGCTTTTCCTGCTCAGGTTGAGCGAACTCCTCCTGTTTGACAGAAGGCTGCAGCAGGTCCACACGTAGACATCAAATTCTGATGGAAAACTGGCTCTGCCAGGTTCTGTCCTTTTCCTCTCTTGGTTCTCATCCCAACTCATTATGGCCCCGCTGGTGCCAGCCCTGTCATCTGCTGCCTCCCGTCCACAGCAGACACAAAGGTCAGGTTCTGATGAAGAGTAGGAAGGAATGAAGGACAGAGAGGGAGTTTATAAAAGGAAAGCTCATGTAGAGGAATCATTGGGAGCATCCTGTATAGAGCTGCAGTGTGTTAGCTGAGGTCTTCTCTCTCCTGTTTAATTTCATGTTTCACAGTTTTTTCTCTGAAATCACCCCAGTCTCAGTCGGCCAGCTGCTGCTCCACTTCTCAAATCACTGAAGTCTGCATTTCTCTCACACGATTGGCTGCTGGCTCTGAATGCTGAGCGGATTAATCCCGCTGCCATGGCTACAGCAAACAGGAAATGCCTGGAGGCAGGTAATGCTCCAGGCTCAGTGTGCTGCTTGCCGCTCTTGTATGTTGGGGGGGGGGTCTTTTCTGTTTTTCTGTTACCCCGTATTTCCATCTGCTGTGGTTCCTCTGTATAGGAGCCAAAGAAAGATGCTTTGTGTCAAAGCTACCATGAAAATCTAAGCTCAGCCCACCACAAAACAAAAAAATACATTCAGTATTTGTGGCTTAAAAGAACCTTGGCAATCTGACCGTCCAGGAGGAGCAAGGCTGCTTTTCATCCAAAAGGGATTTTTATCCAAATTACTTCGATCTGAAAATATCACCAGATGCCCCTTTTATTTGCTGTTGTCATGGGAGACTTTTCTCTCCTTCTCTGCAGGTTCCTCTTCACCGCACATGCTTAGCTGCGAGAAATCAGCCCCAAAATGTACTTCTCCCCTGCTTTAATCCCCGCCTCCCCCCTGGCGAAGGTGCGGGTCGTGCTTTTGTGGAGTCCCTTTGAAGGCGGCTGTTTGCCATTGAACTGCTTGCCTAGAACTCTGGCCTTTAAGCAGCTTGAGCTCAGTTTTGTCTGCAGCTATTAAACTGAAGAAAGAGAAGCGAGGGGCCCAGCGGTGGGAGCGAATTAGATTTTCTCCATGCCCGCTGTACAGTGCATATTCCCCCTAGCGCACCCCATCCGTCTGTGACAATAATGTTGACAGGGGCAGGTTCACAGTCTCTGGTATGTAAACGTTGCCACTGGGAACGGCAAGCTATCCCTCAGCACTCGTATAAAATTTGACTCCTCTCTCTCTCTGCTTTCCCTCCTCTCTGTAACCGATAGATCACTGTGGATTAGACGGCTAACCAAACTCGCTGCTGAGTTCCTCTTTTCCTTTTCTTTCAAGCATATCAAAGCAGTCAGAGGTTCATCTTTTGCTACAGTTTTTACCAGAAATCCCATGATTCAGAGAATGTTGATATATAGAAAGATTTCTCGATCTTTGATTGAATATGTCAATTCTGTGTGCATTTAATTATATAATATTCAAATGAATTTTGCCTGTGTAGAAATGTTTGAAAAAGCTGTTTTTTAATGATGTAAGCGAATACCGGTTAGTTTTTAGTGGACCTCGCTCAATACTTTTTATAAAGACCAACTAAAAGGTGTGCAAAACAGTCAAGAGGTGGAACTGGGATAATGGGTTTTAATGTGTTTTTTACTTTTTTTTCCTCCATATATCAACAAATTTTTTTTCCCCTCACTTCTACAGCGCAGTCAGTCAGATTGAATGGGAGTGGACATCACATATGGGGCTTACAGTGGCGTTGGATGTTTGCCCTGAAATCGAAGGGTTGACTTGTTCAAGCCCTGGCTCTGACTTTCATTGTCTTTGTGTCCTTGGGCAAGACTCTTCACCATTTGTCTGCGATGGTGGTCAGAGGGGCCGGTGGCACCAGTGTGCGACAGCCCCACTTCTGTCAGTGAGCCCCAGGGCAGCTGTGGCTACAATGTAACTTGCCACCATCAGTGTGAGTGAATGTAGTGTAAAGCAATTTTGGTCAAGTTCCTGACTTGCAAAAGGTGCTATATAAGTACATGCCATTTACCATCCCACTTTACAAATCTTGCAACATTTTTTTTTTTTTTTTTAAACTGGATTTAAGTCTTGGACTTTGACTAGGCCATTATGCTTTGGCGCAGAAAATCCTTCCATATATGTGCTGGCTTCATGTTTAGGATCCGTTGTCTTGCTAAAGATTAACTCCAGTCTCGATTCGTTTGCTGTCTAGCTCTGTCCATCATTGCATCAACTCAGACCACCCTTGCTGTCCATGCTGAAGGAAAGCTTAAACAAGTGGAAACATGGTGGCAGATTGGTGGAGATTTTGACCTCTGCAGCTCCTCCAGAGTAACCATGGTTAGATTAAAAAACATCAGAGGCCAGTTTGCCGCGGCAGATGGCCGCTCACACTGAGCCTGGTTCTGCTGGAGCACGGGTGTCAGAGTGGTTCCAGAAAGGACTGTGTGGCTGCAGGTCTTCTTTCCAACCAAGCAATAGCACACCAGACTCCAGTCATCTCATCAAGTGAGTCCAATCTGAACATAATGATTTGATGAGATGACTGGAGTCTGGTGTGCTATTGCTTGGTTGGAAAGAAGACCTGCAGCCACACAGTCCTTTCTGGAACCACTTTGACACCCCTGTGCTGGAGGTTTCCTCCTGTTAAAAGGGAGTTTTTCCTCTCCACTGTCACTACAAGCATGCTTAGTGCGAGGGATTGCCTTTGAGTAAATGAGTCGATGCAATCAACTAGTTTTCCTTAGAAAACGTTGAACCAGTTTGACTGTATGATCTGGTGAACTGTAAAGTACCTTGAGATGACGTGTTGTGAATTGGCGCTATAGAAATAAACTGAACTGAATTGAATTGTTTTTATTAACCCCCTTTTGTGGTGTCTGATTAATGTTGCAAGTTATCTCTCCTTAAAAATTACTTGAGCTAATGCTAGCTAACTATGTGTAGGTTAGTTTTAGCAATTCATCCCAGCTAGCTGCCAAAGGAAATTAGATAAATAACTTGGGAGCTTCGTGTAGAAGCGTAAGACAACTGAAAGTGGTTTTTTTTTTTGTTTTTTTTTGTCATTTGTATTGCTTTCTTTTTCTGTTTTCTTCAGTGGCATTCATTTGGCTGGTATCCATTAGTTAATAACGACCATTTTTAGCCAACTATAATGCTTGATACAAGTAAGCCAGGGGGAAACTAAAAGTCCTGCCAGCTGCCAGGGGAATTTGCCTGCAGTTATGAGTTGCATGGCAAATTTTAAACCATGTAAATGGTTAAAGGAAGAAAATATTTTCTCTTTAATATTAAAGTTAATTAACTTTAACTTTCACATAAAAGACAAAACATAAAAAAATGAAAATAATTTTAAAATGCATACTATTTCGGCTTATTTCACAAATTTGAATTCATACTTTTACTAAAAAAAAAAAATGCAAATTTCCCTGTTAATATGTCCTGAAACCTTTGTTATGTAACCCTTTATTTATGTTATTAAAAATATTTAGATTGAATGCTGCTTTAGACCACATTCAACTCAGGAGATCTATGCCTTAAAATTCATTTTCCACCCAAATCAAAAGTATGCTTTTAATTTCAATGAACTTTCCCTATTATTATTTATTATTGTTTCTTTATTCATTCAAAATATTTTATTTTTTTTTTTTTACATCAGTTCACTGCTTTTGTCAACTTTAAAATGTATGACTTTTTTATGTCCAAACAGAGGATATAACTGTTAGTTTTAACATGTTGGACTCTTTGTCACATGGTAAATGAAAAAATAAAGGATTCTTAAAATTAGATCAACATGCATTGATGCTATAAAATTGGAAGGAAGTTTTAGTTTAGGGTAGTTTTTCAGAGATTGTAAAGCCTGTGTTGAACTCTTTGGCTCCATCTAGTGGCAGGAAAAGGAAGGAAATAATTCAAATTGTCTTTTGGAAAGCTGCTTTAAAATCATTTTAGACTTAGGATTTTTAAGGAATAATAACAGTAAAAAAAAAAAAACTGTTTGTATGATAACAATTTTTTTTTTAAATGAATCAAGTAATTTGTAGTATTTTCTTGAACCTCACATCCTCTAGACTCTTTCTCCCAGACTGGAATTCCCTGCCTGCTTGTGTTGCTCCCCCTGTTGTTCATTAATATCAGCCAGCATCTCCTTTACCCCTTGCAAGCCCCCCTCTGCTTCCCTCTCTGCTGCACACTGGGACATTACCATTTGGTGAGACTAACTGGCTTTAGTAAGGGGGGACGGCGGGGGTCCAGTAGGGGGGTATCTCTGCTCAGCGTCGACTACATAGCAGTTGTGCTTGATCTCTTTGTTATCCGTCAACGCCCATGTGTCACTGCTGTAGTAAAAGAGGACACTTGCCCAATCTTTGCATGTTGAGCCTTTTGACCTTGTACAAATCTATAACACACACCTTATGTGGTTGTATGACTGCATGAAAAGCTGCTGTCATGCTCTTTGCAGTGAGCAACTAGTCTGACATTGAGTAGTAAAGATTTTAAAGGTACTGCCAGTAGCTTGGAGAAGAAAAATGAAATCAGTGAAGGTTATCAAGTGTCTCTTATAATGATTTCATGTAGGCTGCAATACTCTCATGTGGATAGCAGGTGTCGCCACCAAGCAAATAAAAGCTGCAAAGAAGCACCAACATTTGAAAATCATTAGGTTGATTCCGATATCTGGATGGTTAAAAGAAAATAGAGTAAAAGTCATAATATTTCAATAAATCGGGCCTCTTTTTTAATTAAACAACATCTACTAACCTGCGTTTTACTGGTACTGTCAATAGAGTTTGTCTCATAATGTTTCTCATTAAACCTAAAAACAATCAGGCTTTTTTTTTTCTCCCTTTTGTATCTCGATGATCAGAATTTAGTGGTATTTTTTTAATAATTCAGGTGCTAACACCTCTACCTTTGCAATTCTCTCTCTTTGTAGTATAAAATAGGATAGACACCCATTGGAGGTTTTTTGCTGATGGTGCCTGTGAGTACCTGTCTTTTTGGTCTACCAAATTTACTACCTACTCCAAGGCCTGATCCCTTTAATAGTAGTACTATTGAAATACCGGGTAGTACCTGTCTGACAACATGAAGTAGGCTAAGAAATCTTAATTGCCCCAAGCTGAAGTAATTTAAGAAGAAATGAAAAAAGGTCAATGGCATCCATCAGTTTGGGACTCTGGATTCCACAATAAAACCATTATTCATAAAAACATAAACTTGTCTCAGGGGATTTCTCAAATAATGCCCCAAAGAATCATCCAGGAGGTCACAGAAGATCTAAGAATAGCCAGTCAACAGCAGACCTTAAATTTACAAAGTTGGACTTTTTGTTTCAATAGCAAGGAGAGACTGGGCAAAGATGGCCTAGATGGGAGTTTTATGTCCAGTTTACCTGCTGACTCCACAAAACAACCATTGTCAAAAATCACTTTAACTTTTAGGAAAACATGTAGGTGGTTTTGGCTTTTGACATGTGTGTCCTGTTAGAGCTAATATAGTGCATGGTGGTGATGGTCTGGGGCTTCGTCACTGCTTTAGGAACTGGGCAACTCGACAATGTCCCTTGCAAGACAAAATGTTGCTATTTGCAATAATAATCCAAAGCACAACAGCAAGTCCCATTTTAATGGCTCCAAAATGACATTTTTGTAGTGAGCCAGAGTACAGACTTGAATGTGGTGCTGCAGCTTTAAACAAGGTGATTTTTAAAAACAAATCAATGTAGCTGAATGAAAACAAATCTTCAATGAAAAGTAAGCAGAAATATTTGTAGTTAACTCTCATTTAATTACAAAAATTTGTTGAGACAAGTTTAGGTGGATCTAGACCATATTTACCATATGACCAAGTTAAGGCGGCGGGTTTTCATGGGGAACAAGAAATTATTGAAGAGCAAAAACATGGCAATACTTATCAATTTAAAATAGCAAAGAAAAAAAGATAAATAGTTGATACTGTTAAAATTAAGAAAATAAAAATTTTTTTTGTTTTGGAAATATTAATTTTATTATTACTAAAATAATGAACAAAAACCATTCATGGAAAAACGAAAAATAGTTTCTAAATAAAAATATATACTAAAAGATCGAATAAAGCTGCCTCTTTGGAATATTAGCATAACATCATGAATTATTCAGGAACATTTTTGTTTGGAATGGCAATTAACAGTTTTAATCAAATCCAAATGTGAACTTAAACTTGAACTGGTTTTTTCTAATGACCCTGCCCCTGTACAAAACACAACTGTAGAAAATTTTCGCCATCTTTGGAGTTCGACATTTTTTTTCCATCTTACCCAGAGTTGCCATCAGGCATCCACAGCTCAATCCACAGAATCCATCTTAAATATAACGCTTCGATTGTTTGCCAGGGAAACAACATTCAGGGAAAATAGGCTACAGGCTTATAGACGTATAGGCGCGGAAGGACTGAGGCGTCAGTCTGCTCATCAAATGATGTTTTAGTTGTAAAGGGTCAAATAAAAAGGCTCCTGAAAAGAAATGTTCCATTGAAAACCTACGTAATGTCTCTTTAAGTAAAAACTGATAAATTAAGCTGTTACAATTTAGAGTTGTGTTTTTTTTTTCCAACTTCAATTTCAGAATAACATTTAGGAAATAAAATGATTGTATCTAAAAATAACTGAAACTATCACCTTCATTTTTAAATCATAATTAACACAAAATTGTAAAGAAAAAAATCTAAATTAATCAGTTACTCTGTCTGCTCCAGCAAATATCATCATTAGAATGTTTTTTTTTATCTGTATTATGTCTTCAGTACAGGGGCACTGGCCCTTGTTGGCCCCTATCTAGAACCACCCATGTTTAGGGGCAGTACCTTTTTCACTTATGGTTGGTTAGGATAGCTTTTTTTCTGTTTGATAAATTATTATTTGAACACTGCATATCTCTTTACACATAAGATAAAATACAATAAAATAAAAAAAAGAAATATGTAATAGGGGAAATCTTTTTCACAGCCTTATATTATTATTAATATAAAAATTTGCTGTAAATAATATATATATTTGCTTTTTTTATGATTTGTGGTAATAATTTGTTGCATGTATTTATATAACATGTCCAAATGGTGATCAGAACCAAAATAAATAGTAACATTTTAGAAATGATCACATATTTAAATTTTTTTTTTTGTAGTCTTTCTCATTTTTTACCAGTTTTATTCAGGCTGGGACAATTTGCACCGACCTTAAATGATTTCACTATGATTATATTATTTTTTTTCGTCATAATCACTCTTAATGAAGTTATTTCCACTTATAACCGCAGTAAATTCTAATCACCTGACAAATGTGGGTTAAAGTAACTTTGATTTCATTAGATGTGAGTCGGCCTCAATGGGACTGAGAAAAATAATCCTGTAATACATAGTTTTTTTTAGATAAAATATATTTTAACTACTAAGATATAACCAAGTGTCCTTTTTTTCTAAATGCTTTGTTTTCAGTATGAAATGGGGGTACAATAATAAACCGGCAATGGGTAAATTTAAGTTTCTCTAAGGCATACATAGAGAAGATTATCGTAAAATGCCTTTTAAATTGTGTTTTTTTTTAAAGCAAGAGCAAAGCATCGTATAAAGAAGGCATGGTTGGTACCCAGCTTTATCCCCTTAAGAAGTCAGGTTAGGAATGGCGAGGTCCAAATACCTGGTAGTACCTGTCTGACAACATGAAGTAGGCAAAGAAATCTTAATTGCCCCAAGCTGAATTAATTTAAGAGGAAATGAAAAAAGGTCAATGGCATCCATCAGTTTGGGATTCCACAATAAAACCATTATTCAGGTCCAAATGAGCATCAGATCAAAGATATGTAGCATGAAAGCTTTCAAATTACATTTAAAATTGATTACAAATGAGACTTGCTGTTGCCATACTTGAGCCAATGGGAAAGGAAATGAAACCAGTGACACAGTACCATCATATGGCCCCCCTTTGTCATTCAAATAACCTCATGAATATTTCAGCTCTCTGATCTGAGGCGGCGAAGGGCTGGGACAGGCTTGAGAGGGTCCTAATCTTCGGCGTGAAGTGGTTTTAGTCAGAGAAATGACTTATGTGTCATTTCACCCGCTATTCAGCTTTTCTTTTAGCCTTTCTGTCCTTGAAGGAGGGGCACTGAGTGTGCTTTTTTCTGTTCTTAAAGAAATCACAACAGAGCTGAGTTTAATCACAAATGTCAGGCCCCTCAGAGTCACCTTTCCTTTGGGGGTCAGCCTGTTTGTTTGTTTTCTGGTTGCAGTTTATAGCCTTAATGCAGCCCATGGGCCATCTGACTGGGTGAAAGGTAAACACTAATGAGGCAAGAGGAGGAAATGCTTGTAACCTGCCAATGCACCCTGAATAGAAAACACAGGAAATGAAGGTGGGCCCCTTTTCTTTCCTCCTTTGAAGTGGCCCTGGAGCCCATTAGGTGCTTGACAGATCACTCCGCGTCAGAACCCCATCCCATAATGCGGGTTCTGTGCGTTAATGATATGCAGCGTGGCCCCTTTAAGAGCCCTAATGTCCTTTTTTGAGAATGAGCCTGGACTTGGAGCTCTGACCATAATCATCCGGGGGTGGGGGGCAAACACATGCCCTTATCTACCGATGGAATGCAACAACTGCGCTGAAGGGGGGGGGAGAGGCATGGGTGGGCTGGCTGAAACCCCCTTTCCAGACCCCTGCACGGCTTCTGTACCCCCCCTTACATCGCCACCTCCTCATTCACCATACTCCACCTCCAA
>JAGKQL010004723.1:0-13427 GCA_018398635.1 Cyprinodon brontotheroides
ACCCCATGCACAGTGTTTAATTTCTTTTAGCATATTTGACAAAATACAAAGACTTGAAGTTAATTTTTATCTTCATAATACCCAGAGCGTTTCCTCTTTGAAGAAAAAAATGTAGACATGTGTAATTGTAACCACAACTTAATAAAATCACTCACCTCTTTCCAGAATACCTCTTAAGCTCGCTGCTTTGATCCATTGTTGCTACAGGACAAATTAAGAACAAAGCCTCCTATGAGTTTCAGTTACATCAATGTGTCTGGGAACACAAAAACCAAGCCTCTCAAAGAAACATCTAAAAGCAAAGAATTTTCCTATATCACAGAGAGGTCAAAGAGTGGAAAATCTGAAATCCATTATGTGCAGTATCACCTTCAGAGGTGCAACACTTCGGGGTACAACAGCACCCATTGATCACAGCTGGGAGCACTTATTTACAACACAGACATCAATGCATCCAGTGAGCAGCAAGAGGACAAGAGATACGACTCCAGATTAACATTGAGAGACTGATGAATGGGCTTCTTGTATTGCTGATTCATTTGATCAATTAATTTCATCAATTAACTGTGACTGTTGTGCAATAAAGGGAAGGAGGCGTCAGCGGGAGTATCAGTTTGCCCCTAATTATCAGCATTCAGGGCTTTGATTAATGGATTTTGATGATGAGATACAAGATGTGGCTACTAATGTTCAAAGTGTCAACAGTTGTGTGTAAATATAGAGCATAAGGTGACTACCAACTCATTTTTTTTTTATAATCAAAGCATAAGGACACAAGGAAAGGGGAGATTTTCTACCAATCTTTGCTGAAAGATTTTCTTTGTTTTGTGCAATGTTATTATTTTCAAGTACACCCATTTAAAGAAAAAAAAAAAAAAAATGGGTGTGAAAGGAAAAGTCCAGTCTGCAAGGAATAATAATTGCATCATTATTTATACCTAAAAACGTTTGCAGTAATTTAATAAATTTAGCTTTAATCAGTAAAAAAATAAAATGATAATTTTCATCGCTTATCACTGAGTCTGGGAGCGTAATCATATATAGCAACCACCTCACTCCTGACACTTTCCAGCAGTGACGTCACGTATGTTTAGCGCCATTCTCCCTCGCCATAAGCTAAATCAATGGGAACTACTAGACACATCTGCAATCAACAACAATTATTGAAGATTTCCAGAGGACTTCCACCTCATTGAAATTCACCAAATTCACCATTTTGATTGATTGATTGAGTTGATTGATCGATTTTTGTAATCAGTGTTGTGCCTGAACGCGTAACCATTGAACGAAAGTAGCATGAGACTCATTCATAATTTTGGGCAAAAAAAAACATCTAATATGTAGCCAACATTTGGAAGAAAGAATGTTTTCAAGATGAGCTTGGATAATAGCACGTTGTGACAAACACCAGATACAGCACTGGGACTTGATCTACAGTCATATACCGCACCGTGGCGTCACAAACCAGTAGGTGGCAGTAGTGTTCTTTGACAAACATGGATGCCTCCAGTAAAACACATTCAAATGAAAATAAATTACTCTTAATTAAAACACTTATCATTCATTGAACAGTATGTAATAATTTCATATTTAAAGTAAGTTCAGAAGTTTGAATTCTGAATATGAGCAGACCTTTGCTTTTAAAGACAAGATCAATTATCCATAGATAAGCTGTCTCTCTGGGACAACAACTCTCCTGTGTTACAGTGGATCAGGAAGAAGATGTTTGTCCCGTTCCGTCTGTCTCAGTCACTGTGTCTCTGGGAAAGGCACTTTACCCTCTTTGACTGCTGTTTTATGGTCGGAGGGCCCAATGATGCTGATTTTATGTCAGCTGCATGACTGAATGTAGTGTAATGTGCTTTTAAGTCCTACTCATTAAAGTTCTATGAAAGGATAAACAGACTGTGATTTTCAATCATAAAGTCATCAATGATAAAAATAGCAGTACACAAGCAAACTCCTTTCTAAAGCAAAGGCTTAACATAACTTATTCAGAAATTACAGTTGATGGCAAAAACTACAACTATACATCTACAGAAATGCTAGGAGAGACAAGACTAAAGTTCAAGGGCAGAAATCTGCAAGCACAAACTCTCATGCAAAAACTGATTTAGGAAATTTCGAGCCCTGGGTTAAAACAGGCAGGGGACCCTCCAAATTCAATTCAATTCAGTTTATTTCTATAAGCGTCAATTACAACACATATCATCTCAGGCACTTTACAGTTCACATCATCTAGTCAGATTGATTCAAAGATTTCTATCTAAGAAGCCAGTTGATTGCATCGACTCATTGACTCTTCAGCAATCCCCTCACTAAGCATGCATGTAGCGACAGTGGAGAGGAAAAAGCTTTTAACAAGGAAAAGGGAAGAAACCTCCAGCAGAACCGGAGCTCTGATGGAGCTCCGCTGAGCGGCCATCTGCAGAGGGTTCAAGGAGACAGAAGCGAAGATACAGAAAGCAACTGTAAAAGGCTGACCCCGTCCAGGAAACACACAGCCAGGCAGGGCTGCAGCTCAGGCCAGCTCCCATGTCGAGAGGATGAAGAGCACATCAGCGTACTTGTAGAGAAACAGGACTACACTGAAAAAACAGGCCGATCTCAACATCTTTAACCTCTCAAAACCCAGCGGGATCGCCGGCGACCCGTTTTAAAGCGTTTACAAACAATAACTCAGAATGCATAAAAATTACACTGGTAAAATGTTTACCAATATAGAAATGTTAGACATCGTTGGAAGCTTAGATTCTCCACAATTCAACCACTTGAAGTTCATTTTATGGACATAATGAGCACCAAAGCACATTTATATAGCAGCATGTCGAAATGTAGCATGACAAAGCAGCCTATGTAACAAGCAAGCATGTAATAGCTTTATTACTGCTGTTCAAAGAAGACTTATTATATTTGAGAATATAAAAGAAACAGCTTTGAGTCATTTTTAACTGATGCAGCTTGGGTTTGATGCAGTTTGGGTGTTTTACTCACGCAATTTTCATGTATATATTCAGATACTAGAAGGTGTTAGCTTTCAAATAACATATCACACATGTAATCTGGGCTTACAGTACAGCTCCTCAGTTATTTGCTTTGCCATTTGGGTATGTAAAATAGGCAAATTCCTCTGAAATGAGGTAGATACTAAGAAGGTAAACAAAGTTGTTGATGGAAGCAGCACAGCTAATATTTCTCTGGGTTTTTTTTTGTGTTGTCTGAATTGAGACAACACATAGAATAAACCAATTATACAGATACAGAAATGTTAATAGAATAGACATACATTATTTGTTCTACGTCTTTTTCCCCCTCTTTTCTTTTCCCTTTTTCTTGTTTTTCTCTCTAGATTTGTTACTCAGCTAACTTTTCATGCTTTCTCAACCCATGATCTGCTTATATTTTCTCAATTTTTTCATTTGGATGAAATAATACCTGCATGACTAGGGGCTTTTTTTTAATCTAGAGGGGTCTGAAAAGTTGCAAAATATAGTGACAAAAGCTCTAAGTCGATAACATTTTTTATCAAATGGTTTGGTGCTGTCTTTTTGGGGGGTTGGGGGGGATTGGGGGGCTGAGGCACACTTAATATTATAAGCGTTTGGAAAGAGTATGGGATATTGTTACACTGGTGTGAAAGAATTCTACACCTCTGTTTTGTTGGGAGACCCTGTAGTGTTTCAGTTTAGATTTACCAAAAGATGGTCAGGGCAATAAGGGTAGGGGAACTGCAATAGTTCCACTTTTCTCTCAGCAGTCCTCATTTCTCCTAAATTGAAAACATAAGTATATTATTTAGCAAATGTGAAACAGACCTATGTGTTCTTATTGGTCAGCAGTGCCTTTCACTTTGGCTTACTAATGTTCTCTTTATGTAATTTTTGTAGAATGGCTGCTCCTTAAAAGCTTCACCACCGTTACATATTTTCATTATGACTGGATGGTGACTCTTATTGCTGTTTGTTGGATGTTCTTAGAAATAACTTTGTAACCATGTCTGGGTTGATACATTCTGAAAAAAAGCCATAGACTTGAAATCAACTTGAATATTTAATTTAACGGGAGTGTTGGCCTAGAGCAGTATGCTTGTGCATAGTGGGTTTCAAGTACCCAGTATGGTCCCTACTGCCTCCACTCTGGGTTCTTGAGCAAAACCCTTATGCCCTGAATGATCCTCGGGCGCCGCACAATAGTAGCCCACTGCTCCCCAAATGGGTCAAATGCAGAGGTAAATTTCTCCAATGTGAGACCAATCAAGTTCAGGATGTTTTTTGTAGTGTAATGGTCATCACCTTTGCTTAACACATAAAAGGTCACAGGGTTTGAAAGCTGGCAGAAACAACTTTGGACAAAAGTTGTAAGAATATGCCCAAGTTGTGAGGGAATCACACCAGCTTTGTTCTATACAGGCTCTATGATGCAATGTATAGCGTGTTGGACTTCTAGACAAAGGTTGTGAGTTCAAGTCCCACCAGAGTTGTGTCAGTATATGCATCTCGAAAACGCTATGTTGGAAATAAATTAGTGATAGTTTAAGGATTTGCTACATCTCTCTTGCATTAATAACCTCTTTACCCTTGGGATTAAATAAAGCTCCAGTAAAAGGCTGGATATCTAGCCAAGGGAAAATAACATTTCTCCCTGTAGGAGAGTGGTGGTCTAGTGGTTAGGAGTGAGAACTTGGAATCCTGAGGTTGTGAGGCACTAAATGTCTGTGATGGCTTGGTAAGCTGCTGCCAAAACAAGCCACACAGAAAGTGACCAGAATGCATCTTGGGGCGAAAAAGAGCAACAAACATCAAGTGAGGACATGATGTTTAGCGGTGGGGTGGGACTGTATGAGTATTAGGACTACAGGCCAAGCAGAGATAAAGAGTACCTCACAGGAAGAAAAGGAAGTAGGGTTTGGTATGTCACAGCTGCTTCACACAAGTGTCATAGAAATACTGATATGTTCTCTAGCAAAGAAACTGTGCCTGGTTTTCTCACAGATGTTTGTGGCTCTAGTGCTTTGTGGCTGGCAGCCAACAGGGACTTAGTGCAGCTTGTTAGTAAGATTCCAGGGGCTGCAGCCAAAACCCTGCCTGTGTTTGGCCAGCTAATATAAGAGAGGTTAGAAGCCGTGGAGGGTTCATTACCCAAGCAATCACTGTGCCTCAGTCTGGGCCAACAAAGCCAGAGGATGAAGCGGAGCAAAGAGACAATGCTAATATCCCTTTGCAGAGAACAACCAGGGAACCACCTGTTTCCAGGACTAAAGAGAATATCAGTATTAAGGGTGAATTCAAAAACTACACGGCTTAAAATGAGCAGTTAAAATGAGTAGGTATGTAAAATTAGCTTCAGGCAAACATTAATAAAAACGAGTCAGTAAGTCAGTGATAAAAATGTTCTGGGCTGTTTCTCATCCAAGCACTTCCAGTAACTGTCCCTGCATGATTAAATGCAGCTCATCTAACAAATGCAAATATTACAGCCCATTTGTCAAAGGACCTTTACTATATTTAATAAACTATTTCATGCCAGCGTTCTCTACTCAAACCCTACTCCCTAGAATAAGTATTTTGAAGGACAAAGTGATCTACATCTTTAAAACTCTGAGCAGTCTAGCTACTCTTTAAAGCAATATGTTTTATTTAAGTAACTGAAACCAATTTCATAATTCAATGTATTTCTTTAACTGAACATGAGTAGGTTAAATTTGCAGATGACTTGAATATCATAACATTTAGTGTTCAGGTAAAGAACAGATGCTTACTGTCAAGAGTTAGTGGAGGTCGGTTGAGGGACCAAATATAGAGGCGGAAGGTGAAGTGGTATCTTGCAGTTTTAATAAAACAAAAGGTGGCAACTGAAGCAAAAATCCAAAAATAACAAATATGGAAAATCAAAATCTAGGAGATCTTTTGTTTATATTAACACTTTACAGTACAGTATTTTATTGTTTATCTTTTTAACTCTTCACTATTATGTTATTCTTATACATTTTTTCTAAGGTCCATATTTGTGTGACCATTTTTCTAGAATCTTTTTGCTGCTGTACACACGATTCAGAATTTCTTCATTGTGGGACAATAAAGGGATTTTCTATTCTATTGTATTCTATTCTCTCATTCTAGTTCATGCAATATAAGTAAACTCTCGAACAATGTATAAGTCTAAAAAACGTATCTGCAAAAATCTCTTATAATCAAACAACAAAAAAGACAAATTGTGCAAAGAAACAATTAGAAATAAAAATTCCATTGCAGATTTTATAGTCCCTACCACCGATGATATATATTAGAACCCGTGTCCCCAAAATTACAGCCAAAACTCCATTTTACACAGTGAAATCAAATAAACGTAAGTTTAGATAAACTCAAACACTACCTCATTACATATCTGACCCAATAACCTTTCAGATGGAACTATTCACATAATTGTATTATATTAAACTGCACTAACAATATTCACCACTGTTCGTCTCCTAGTACCTTTTTCCTCTGAGTACAGAGCAGCCTGCCTGTTTGGACTCACAATGAATCATGGGCTACCCAAGGCTGAGCTGGAGGACCCATCCTTCAAAATGGGCAAAAAGAAGGCTGAAATTGTCGGCTGCATAACGAGGAGTCTTGCAATCTGAATAGACCTCAGTGCCATGCTATGGCGTAATCTGGCCTTCGGAAGGTCATGTGACCTTGAAGAACATATAGGCTCCTATCTATTTACAGATTAAGTAAAAACTTTGCTCCTAGGATACAGTAATGTATATCTTTATTTTTTTCAATGTTTTCATGGTGCTGTGGTTGTTTCTGTGCCGGCGCAGTCTTTGTCTATACATGGTTGTTCGGCACCAATTCCCTCTGCATAAGGCAATCTGTTGCAGTGTGCCTTACTTTCCGTTCTTTTGCAGATGCCCTGAAGTAACTCCGTGTTTCCTCAGAAAACGGGGGACAATGGCAGATGTTTAGTAGAAGCAAAATAGAGGCAGTTGTAGGTCTAGCGCCCCTAATGGCCAAAAGTTACATAGTGTGCCTTTAAAAACATTTAAACCATTTATGGTAATTTGCTCAGAGTATATTTAGACACAATTGAAAATTTTTATTTAAGCAAGTTTTAAGTATTAAGTAAATACACGAATTACTAGACAAACAAGTAATTCAAGTGAATAGTCCCGTTATCTGCATTTCTGAGTGAAAGTGGAGGATAATGTGGGACTGTGATCTTTCTTTGATTTAGGAATTAGTGGATTAGCAGCAGGTTTGGAGTGTTTGATGAGAGGTTTAAAGTCTGCTTAATTTCAGTCATTATTCCTGAGGGAAAAAATCAGTAGGGGAGGCATGTAATGACAGTTTCTGGCATCTAATCAAATCAGAAAAAAAATGTTTTTGGTGTTGTGGGATGCCTCTTCCTTCTCCCATATGTTCCTCCAGTACTGCTCAGTCTCAGCCCTGGGTGGATCTGTTGATCTGATCTTGAGTTACCCTGCCACTGTGAGTAAACTTTGGATGGGTTGGTGGTGGAGAAGATCTGGTTTATTTTCCTGGCTTCTGCTTCTTGTATCTCTCTCTTATAGGTGGGGTGGCCAGAGCGTGTGAGCTCTTTGTTTGGCAGTTTCTAGAGCCTCACAGAATCGACAGCTTGTTGCAATTTAGGTAACCTCTTCCCTCCACCTTTCTGTAGGTGGTTCAGAGAGTTGACTAACCTCTCTTCAGCAAGTTGCTCCTTGATCTTGGCCTCCAGCCTTCTCTTCCATGGGGGGTAAAGCTCTTTGTGGTCTCTGGTGTTTATCTTATAGCCAAGCATCTCTAGGATCACTGTATCTGTGGCGTAGATCAGCTCATTGGTCTCAGTTATGTCTTTAGGGATAGTATGTAGTGGAAAAACAGTTTACTTGAAGGGTTTTTATGATTTTGACTGGAAGATGAGTACAGCAGGAAATCCAATGCCGGGTCTCACTGAAAAAAAAAGGAAAAGAGATAAGTACGAGTTCCAAGTGATAATAAGATGAACAGTGAGGGCGGACATACTAGGAAGAAGCTTTGGTGAATATCAGCTGGCGGACTTCTGCGACCCCCCCTTCTCAGCCAAGACCTCCAGGGGCCAACCACATGGTGAGCCACAGTGCTGGTTGCAAAACAGACCTTTTGCAACACATTTCTCTTGAGCTTCAGAACTTATAGAGCCTGCTGTGAGCCACTGGGACAGAGAAAGAGACTGCCTTGCTGTGGCATGCCTGCTGAACTCCAGCTGGATGGAAACTCAACCTTTCCAAATGTACATGGACAGAAAGGTTTGCAGGTCTGGCATGATTATGGACAGGAAAAAAACAATATGTCTTTTGATGATGGGTAGACAGCTAACAGGTTGGACTGCATTCCATGCTACAGGAATATGTGTTGAGGTGTTGCTGAAGCTTGGACAAGCTTTATGTCAAAAAGGGTCTAAACACTGATATGACATTAGTGTTCATGTGTTTCTAAGATGCACATTACATTTTGATTACCAAGTCTGACCAAGAGTCATTTAGTGGAATCCTGATGTCTAGTCGCTGCTAGCTATTCCAAAGAGGGTAAAGAATCATTTAACTAAAGGTTATTGGTTCTTGATTTAGGAAATCATTCAATAAGACATTATTTGGCCAAATAAAGTTTTTTTTGTTTTTTTTCTCATCATGGATTTGTATTGTGAATTGGTCTGAAAACATTCCAATTTTTTTTTATTAGTGAAAAGCTAATTTGATCATATCCTAAAGTCTTCTAGATAAACTCTGGTTTCAAACACAAAATCCATCTTAAACTGTAATAATTAGTTTGGTTTAGTTTTGCTAGTTTTAGTTAAGAGTTTTACACTGAAATATGTATGACCTGGAGCTAAATGATTTTTGTTAATTAACTCTGAACAGAAGTTGTGGTGAATTTATTCCATGTATGTGCAGAATTAACTTTTTCTACCATGATAAGAGCTCAAATCGCTCTTTCATTTATTGTTCTAACACACAGCTAGTAGGACATGTGTTCATGAACAATATATTACAGCCGAAATAATATCTGATTAAATGAGATATTTTACCCCCCCTACAGGGGAGGGCAATAAACATCTTAAAGTATCAGAAACATAAATTCCCAGCTGGCTGGGAATTGAGCAGAACATTAAATCACAACAACAGTATCAATGAAGAGGGAGCGAAATCCGTGGAGTGATGCGGTTCTTCTGTTTTGTTGGAGGGTGGAAAGGCAGGTGAGTTCGCTTGTAGAGAATCCTGGAAGGAAGCCTTTGGGAGGAACTGAAAGCATCGCTGAGTGAGGACCAAGCAAAGGAGAAGTTACCAGGATCCCGTCTTCAGCAGAAGGTAAACTGAGGAGGAATCAGAGAAACACGAAGGTAAGTAAGAGTATGAGAACAAGTACAACTATTAATTGGAAGTCTGATGAGGAACCCAGTTACCACTAGTATTAGGTAACCATCTGTCGTCTGCCTCAGGGAATCTGCTCCTCTAAATACTGCTTCCTTGATTGTTGATGATGGGTGAAAGCTGGGAGCCACACCTGCCTGGCGCACCCTGAAAATGAAGGTGAGAAAGCAAAAAAACAAACAAACAAACAGTCAAAAAAACAATACACAGCTCTGTGACACAACATTAACAGTTTAATTTCACCAGTCGAAGGAAGCTCCCAACAAAGGAGTTTTTAACTCTGACTTCAAAGACCTCAGGCTTTCAGCGATTTTCCAGTTTTCTGGGAGTTTGTTCCAGATCAGTGGAGCGTAGATGCTGCTTCTCCGTGTTTGGTTCTAGTTCTGGGTGAACAGAGTGGGCAGGGACTAGATGACCTCATTGGTCTGGGTGGTCGATCCACTGACAATAGAGGTATTATGTATTGAAGTGTTGATTCATTCAGTGATCTCTAGACAAACAGTAGGATTTTAAAGTCTATTTAATGAGCTACAGGGAGCACAAGTACACATATTGAGAAATGGCCTTTGTTTGTCTTGTACAGTAGTCATCTTCATTTTCTGTTTTCAGTTCCAGTTAAATTCCCTCTCGGTTTGAATATATTTCTGACACACACGTCAGGCAGTAACAAGGTTATGGGTGAGCCTTCACCTGGTACCTTGTATCTAAAACCAACCTGCTTTGTGGAAAGCACTTTTTAAGATTTGGCTCTAGCTCCAGCTTCAAGCTAATTACACTTCCTGTGTGGTAAAAAGGACTAATAGATGTGTTATAGAGGTCCCAGTGGCTATCCAAATAAAAATAAAATAAGAATACTTAAAAGGGAACGTTGGACCAGTGAGTATCTGTCCTGTTCTTCTTCTCTTTAGCAGAGAGAAGATGCCTTATGTTGTCTTTTAATAATTTTTCCTTGTATATAAGCTTTGAATTCAATAATTAATTAACATGTGCTTTATAAGATGACAAGAAAGGAATATTAATATGGTCTCAGTTTCATCTTAAATTATCTTTGATGCAATGGCTTAATCTAAGAAAGAATGAAACCAAAGAGGGGAATATTTTCACTGAAATGTTCTTGTGTTGCAATGGAGATATTTCTATATTAAGAATTCTACAATATAGTTCTGCTCCTCGATGTAAGAGCCATTCTATTATTCCACTGAATCACGACTTATAGAACATTTAATTTGGTGGTTACTAGTTAACTTTCCATATATTTGCTCTAATATGGAAATGAGTAAAATCAGCTCCTTAGGCTAAATGATTTTCGTTAATAAGCTCTTATAATTTAAATGGAAATGATGCTGAATTCATTCCATATTTGTGCAGAATTATCTGTTTCACTATGATTTTAGCTAAATTCACATTCAATTTTTTTGTTCTAACGCACAGCCAGTAGGGCACTAAATCAAACATGGATGCCATTTGAGACATACAGTAGTAGTAATTCAAAATGGCCCCTCCGAGTCAAACGCCAGCCGAATGGCAGTCTAATCCCCTGCGATTTCCTGCAAAAGCTCCTCCAACTTCCAGCCACTGGTCTTCTCCTGGGTGTGCATATTTTTTTTACTCTAACTCCACCCTTTCACCAACTCACATGGTCTGACTAAGAGATGACGCTTCTCTTTAGATCCTTAATGTCCACAAATCATGACAGAAAGAATATTTTAGTGCAAAGATTGATGTTTACAAAGGAATTGTGGGGTACCAGCTAAGGACCAGCAAAAGACCAGCTAAGGACCAGCAAAATGCCCATCAAGGAAAGTGGGGACATTTTGAATGGCTACTACTGTAACTCTACAAGCTGTTCTGCTTGACTTGGGAAAATAGGGCCTAGGCTGAATTTCAAATGACGAAACTCATTGTCACCTATAGTACATCCATTGACATCTAAAGTTCATCTTTAAAGGCCTCTGTTCCGCTCTTGTCTGCTCCTGTGGGCAGATGGCAGATGCGCTGTGTGACGTCATTCAGATGACAACTCAGTGAGCTTTGGATCCTCTGCTCCGGCTGCTGCTCGGATTCTATCCTCTGACACACCTGTTGATCCACGCAATGCTGCAGAGATTCGTGGCCTCGCCACGCCCTGTTCCCCGTCTCCAAACATTTCTGTGTTTCAGCCATCAGCAGTCAGCTGGCTCCCTCTGCGTTCAGCTCACTGACACTGATTCTCTTCCGATGAGACGCTTCAAGGCTCTGGTGTTTCCTCATTCATACCTTCTGTCATGATGGGTCTCTGTGATTAAACCCACATGCAGAACACCACAGGAGACTGGGTAAACATTTAATAGACGAATTAGGATCAAACACAGAACAGAGTAAATATTTGCACTGGTTCTGGTACAGGTGAGGGAACTGGGTTCACAGAGTTATCTGCAGAGAGGGATTGTTTGGTTAGCCAGGTAGCTATGATGTCTTGACAGTGTTTGATTCAGAGTTGTACCTGATGAGGTTCAGACTGATCGGTGGAGTGAGGGAACCGGTTGGGTCCAGAGACTGTGGATTCAGCAGAAAGCTTAGCAGCGGCAGAGCTTAGCTTCAGGCTAGCGAGGATCAGACCTTGAGTTGTTCTCCAAGTTCTCTCCTGAGAACTAACCGGGAGATTCAGGCTGAGGATCTTCAGGTTTGGCTTCTCAGAGCAGGCAGGCTGGTTTCCAAACATGAGCTCCACCAGAGCTCCAGACTTCGATCATATTTTTCCTATGAGGCAGAGAAGAAAGAGGCAGGTTAGAATCAGGGTTACTCTCCAGAGCAGCAGACAGAGATTCTATGTGCAGACTGAGGCTCTCTCAGGTTCTGCTAACCAAAACTGGTCAACACCCGGCGGCGCTGAAGGGAAGTCAAGCCGCTGCTTATGTAGCTGGTCTCCCTGATGAGATGAATCAGCCTCTAGGTTTGCAGGTGGCTTCAGCTCAGAGACCCAGGAATCTCTGCTGGAGAAAGGTGGCAGATCTCCAGATCCCAACACCTTCAGCGCTTTTCTATTTTTTTAAAAATAAAAAAGTGAGGGTTATGCTTTAAGCTATTGTTACAGTTCGTCTCCTCCCGGGAGGAGACCCAGGGAGAGGCCCAGGACACTCTGGAGGGACTATGTTTCTCAGCTGGCCCTGGGGCGCCTGGCGTCCTCTTGAAGAGCTGGACAAAGTGGCATCCCTACTGAAGCTTGCCACCCCCACCTAATCTCACCCGGAATAAGAGGAATAAAGATGGATGGATGGATGGATGGATGGATGGATGGATGGGATGGATGATGGATGGATGGATGATGGATGGATGGATGGATGGATGGATGGATGGATGGATGGATGGATGGATGGATGGATGGATGGATGGGTTATAGTTTGTGCTCTGAATTGTGATGTTCCAAAGAGCTTTGCTAACCCTCTATGAACAATGTTTCCTTTAATTTTATTTCAGTCATGTTATTTTGCATTTTTTAAAAATATGTTATATCCTCGGCGAAATGTACCTTTTATTACTTAAAAAAATATCGTGAACGTGCTCTTATCTGTAGATGACTTTTCTATGTTCTAAAGAGCTTATTTCATTGAAAGTTCAATCACAAGCAATTCTAAATTGGTGGATATTTCCCTTTTGAACCTACAGTTGAAGGTAAGATTAAAAATAAAACTTTTGATCCAAACTCAACAAGTCATTCTCTTTTATTGTATAGTTTTCTATTGATGGGATATGATCTGTTTTTGGGGTTTTTTTGGTACTAGGGAGGTTCTTTATTGCTGATATTAAAGGAGCTAAACCAAAATGTTACACATTAATAACTGCTTAAAACCTACCAAACATGGGTAGCTTTCTTTTACAGTACAGATTCTGTTTAATAACCACGCAATTTGATGTTTTTTACTTAGTAATAATGCACTTATGTACTGGAGTACCTCTATGAAGACAATAAGTAAAACAGCACAAACCAAATAGGATATATGGTAATAATCAGAGATGGCAAAAGTACTCACTTTCCGTACTTGAGTAAAAG
>JAGKQL010004725.1:0-13332 GCA_018398635.1 Cyprinodon brontotheroides
CGGCAGACCAAACCAGATGAAAGTGCGCATTCAGCTCGGCAAAGAACTCATGCTCTTCCTCAACACTGAAGTCCTCAGACATTTTTCTTTCGTTGTTTCTTTCTTTGCACAGGTAAACAGCACATTTCTTCTTCTACTCTGCATTATCGTAAGTAAGTATATAAAATACTGAATGATCTCTTATCTATTTTATTCAAGGGTTTCCGGTGACCTTGTGAACGCTGCTTTCAGGGAAAACCCGGCCACACTACTGTTTATGCTCTAAAACATTCTAAATATGACTTCTGCTTTCTGAAAATTATGGATCGGGGATTCTCACCAGTCTTAGATCAGGTCAGTGGCGTATTACAAGGTAACCAGGAACACATTCACGCTAGTGCCCCAGACGGTTCACTGTGACAAAATACCACAGTGAGGACAATATTTGCACACCCTGCTATTTTGCAAGTTCTCCCGCTTAGAATTCATGGAGTCGTCTGAAATTGTCATTATATCCACTGTTAGAGACATAATCACAAAAAAAAATCCAGAAATAACAATATATGATTTTTTTTAACTGCACATAAGTGTTTGAATACCTGTCTATCAGCTAGAATTGTGACCCTCAAAGATCTGTTAGTCTTCCTTTAAAATGTCCACCTCCACTCCTTTTATTATCCTTAATTAGATGCACCTTTTTGAGGTCGTTAGCTGCATAAAGACACCTGACCACACCATACAATTAGTAAGAATCCAACTACTAACATGGCCAAGACCAAAGAGCTGTCCAAAGACACTAGAGACAAAATTGTACACATCCACAAGGCTGGAAATTGATACAGGGAAATTCCCAAGCAGCTTGGTTAAAAAAGCTCCCCTGTTGGAGCAAGTATTAGAAAATGGTAGAAGCTAAATCTCCCTCGTTCTGGGGTCCATATAAGACCTCACCTCGTGGGGTCTCAATGATCCTAAGAAAGGTGATAAACCAGCCCAGAACCACATGGGAGGAGCTGGCCAATGTCCTGAAAAGAGCTGGGACCACCGTATCCAAGCTTATTGCTGGTATTACACTAAGCATATATCTGAAATCATGCATGGTAAACAATGTCAAGGCCTATTTTAAGTTTGCCAATTACCATTTGAATGATCCAAAGGAGTCATGAAAGAAAGTCATGTGGTCAGATGACACCAAAATAGAACTTTTTGGTCATAATTCTACTAAATGTGTTTCGAGGAAGAGGAATGATGAGGACCATCTCGAGAACACCATCGCGACTGTGAAGCATGGGGTTGGTAGTATCATGCTTTGGGGGTGTTTTTCTGCACATGGGAAAGAAGTTTTCAGGTTTGTTGATGAGGTCCAGCTTTCACAGTACCATATAACGAAAGAAAGACAAAAAGGCTAAATTCAATAAATTACAACAGAGAGCAGCATTTAAACAAGATACCTACATAACACTAGCCTGACGTAGTCCTACTCAATTTGTGTCAGAATATGAGTCTGATGCTGCTCCATAGAGCTGTGATTATGGGGCGGTTTCGAACGAAATCCCAGAAAATAAATGCCTTCTTGCACCCACCCTGATAGACTCACAAACCAATAAGAGCCAAACGGAGGCGGATCGCATGTTAAGTAAACGCATAGTTGTTGTCAACAAAATCAAAAGCTTGTGCAGTTGCAATTTAGAATAAGAAGATGAGCGCGGAACGATTTTTGCCGGTGTTGCAAAAAGAACCTGAGGATACAAGGAATCATTCAACACAAGAACCTCATTTTTAAGAAAAACAGTAAAGTCGAATACACATACGATCAAGTTCTCCGTTTAGGATTACAACTCTACAAAACGTCAAATAAATCGCATCGCATTTGTCGGTCCTGTCAGAACGTATAACATGGTTGGAATGCGACATGCTTGTGTTAAAAAAATGGGCAGACGACGAAGGAGAACAACCGGAAGAACCGTCTTCATCTGAGGCATCAGAGAAAAGATACCGGGAGCCTACTCCTTCCAAGACGCCCAGGATTCTGAAGAAGTTCTGCCCCAATCCGTCAACTCCAACCGGTAAAAAAACGCAAAAAACCATTACAGAGGTAAGGTTATTAACACATTTCTACTTCTTATGATATGACTATGAGAATAACCTCATAACTACACTGTAACAAATTGCCCTGTATTTTTACAGTAAAATGCTGGCAGCAGGGTTGCCAGCATTTTACAGTTAATTATACAGTATCCTTACTGTAATCAACTTTACAGTATATTACTGTTACAAAAAAAATCTTTTGATTACAGCACATTGCTGTTTTTATCAGATAAAAATTTCAATCAGATTTAAATTGTCATTTATTTAAATGACAACTGTATGACAACATCATCTGACAAATAAATTATGCTCCAATTTACCGGATTGGCTCATAAAATGCAGGATTCAAATGGATAGTCCTTGTAAAGAAAATTCGTGGTTGATTGGTTGACGTGGTTGATTACGCTACTGTTGATCATCTGTCCATCAATCGTATAAAAGCCCGGCCCTGACAATTTGATTGGCCCGCTAGATATTGGGCGGTAGCATATCATGGGCTATTTTACGTTGAGTTGAGCAATGCCAGATCCGAACTCCCCGACTCTCAAACGTTGTGTATGCACTAAGTTCGAAATTTGGCAATCTTCCAGGCTAACATAACACAGGAGGAAGCCACCAACATCAATGTCCAGGACAAGTTGGTTAAAAACCTGCTGACGAAGCCAGAGACAGAAGTTCTGAGTAAAGGCATGAATTCTGCCATTTCTACACAAAAAATACCCATTGTTGAGTTGATCACTGTCAGTTTATTTTAGATAACAGCCAGGGGAGGACATTCCGTGATTATATGGGTTCCCAAAAAATTTAGAAGGAAGGAACACCACTTAGACCCATTGTAGCAGCATTAACCCAGTAACAAACAACATTGCTAAACAATTTACTAATATTTTAGCCCCCCTGGTGGAAAACACACCACATCACATAGAAAACTCCAAAGACTTTGCAAAACAATGTCAAACATTTAAAGATGGCGCCAGGGGAAACCCTGGTGTCTTTTGATGTTCTCTTTTCACGTGCATACCTATGTCAGAGGCAGTGGAAACAGTCAGGAAACGTCTTCAATAAGACATTGACCTAAACAACAGGACTAATTTCACTCCAGACCAGATCTGCACCCTTCTGGACCTTTGTCTTTCCACAATATATTTCAAGTTGAGAGATAATTTCTATAGACATAAGCATGGTTGTGCCATGGGATCTCCCGGGTCACCAGTTGTAGCAAACCTTTACATGGAGGAAATGGAAAAGAGAGCTTTGGACACCTTCCAAGGAACACAATCAAGCCACTGGTTTCGATACAGTGGATGACACATTCATCAAAATCCGGCTAAAAGAGGTGGAAGCTTTCACAAGACACATCAACTCAGTTAACCACAATATCAAGGTCACCAGAGAGGATGCCAATAACAACAAGTTGCCTTTTCAGGACTGTTTGGTGAGCATAGAAGGAGCAGGGGGATTTACCATTTGGCAGTACTTGGCAGTCACCTAGGGCATCAAGTTCATAGGGGGCCCTACAAAGCTCTGTTTACATGCTGTATGGTTAATACAACTGTTCCATTTTTGTGCACATTAATTTATGTTTTTGATAAAAATCCTTTCACTAAAATGCCATCAGAACGCTGATCATATTAAGTGTGTCTCAGCCTGTCTTCGCCTAGGGCCATGGGAAGCAGATGGAAACCTCAACATTGAAAACAATAGGAAATCCACTCACGCAGACCAATATCTTCTTTTTGACAGGACAGTTCTGAGACCCAGGAGTCTGCAGCCCGATCCGAACAGGGACAGACAGATGCAGGGTTCCAGGAATCTACAGGCAGGTTCACGGTTCCATGAGTCCATCAGCCAGCTCAGGCAGATATGCTCAGATGGAGACAGGCGGACTCAGTGGTTGAGAGGAACAGAGACAAGACATGGTACGAGGAGAACTGGGGAACTTTAAACTGGCTCCAACCAAGAGCCAGGCCTACTGACTTAAAACTAACTCCCACCAAAACAGGAACAGAGCGGGCTCAGCAGGCAAGAGCCAGAACACAGTCAGGAGACACGAGACAAACACTAAAACCCTCTGGGGATAGGAATATGAACTTTGAACAACTTAAACTAATGAAACAAAAATACATCAATGATCTGGCACCGATAGCTGGGCTGAGCCGAATATAAAGCAGCAGACGCTGGAGGATAAGATGAGCGACGAAATTAGGAACCGGGCAGAGTTAGGCAGGTGATTGATATGAACAATTAAGGTCAGCTATCAGGCAGATCATGACTCAGCCTCGTGAGACCATCCTGCTCGCGAAGCTTTCAAGGTTTCACCTCGCAGATTAATCTGGAGACTCTCCGCTAAAGAAAATTTAGAGCCGCTCACCAAACGAACGCCCAATCAGCGCTGGCTTTGAGGCGGTTGAGGTGTGGACGCAACGAAGCCGCAAACAGTTCAGCCTCTAAAGAACATGGCGTTTTCAGCCAATGAAACTAGCGCTAGCGTGGCTATCAAGCAAGTTTTATCGGAATTACAGAGTATTTTTCACTGAAAGAAGAGCAAAACACTGCTCTCGCAGGCTTTTCTCAGAGGAAAAATGTTTTTGCTCTTCTCCCCACTGGTTTCGCAAGAGTAGCCTGGCTTGTGGTTGTGTTTTCGCCGCCGCTCTGTTAGTACGCCATATGCTTCGTTGATCTGATTGGTTTATTTGGCCCGCCTATCACCAACATAGGCCAATCAGCTAACCAGTATTTTCGCCCTTCCCAAAATTACTCTACAACGAGTTTTCCAGATGGATATGCGGAGCAAATCCATCTGGCGGAGTCAGGTTAGATCATGAAAGCTGTATCAAAAAAATATTTTTTTTAAAAATCATACATTGTGATTTCTTTTTTTAGATTATTTCTCTCACAGTGGACATGCAGCTATGATGACAATTCAGACCCCTCCATGATTTCTAAATGGGAGAACCAGCCAAATAAGTCTTATTTTCCTAGCAGTATATGGGAGCTTCACATATTGGCTCAGCACTTTAGTTAATCACTAACAGATCATCACAGTTTCCAGATACGTTTCCTCAAAGGGAGTCCTGATCATTCTCACTATCACTTCCTTCACTCAGTCCATCCTGCCATCACTCCTGAATGACACACCAAGATACATTAACTTCTCTGTACCAGTCCAACTTTCCAAGCTTGTAAAAGTTTGAAGCGTCTTTTTTTAAGAACAGCTCTCCTGTATAGTCTGTCCTTATATCTGAGTGAGCTATACCCACCTAAGCTGCACAAAACCAGTGGAAGAAGACATGTATGTTTTTACCTGCAAAGTATACCTGTGTGCAGGAGCTTCTGCCTTTATAGGCACCTGTCAGTGGCTCACAGCAATGATGGAGGGAGGGAGGACGGACAATATGTGGTAATGAGAGACGTGGTAAACAGTCGGCCATACCTCTGGTGCAGCGCATGGCTAACGTGACATATAAACCCCATGCTGTGGCACTTTGTTTACATGTCACCTGACAGAGCCGAAGAATAGCCTGGAGTGGAAAAGAGACGCTCCTTAGTACCAGCTGATCATCATGGTTTCTAACATGCAGCTGAGGGATTGCTGCGAGAAGCCTTCGTTTGTAAGATACATTTGTTGGATTCCTGAGAAGTGTCACGTAACAAAGTAGAAATACTTCATTACTTAAGTAGAATATTTTTTATTTTTCAGAATTCCACTCCTTACAGTTTTTTTTGCAACGATCTCTCCTTTCTACTGATAACATTTTAAAAATAGACTCGTTAGTTATGTTTCTTTTAAGTTCTTTTTCATTATTGACTGCTGGTATTTTAAAACAATAAAAACCAGTGTTGTATAGTATCAAAGTAAAAATACTTCACTACTGTACTTAAGTATATTTTGGAGTACTTTATACTTTCCAAGAGTATACATTTTTTGAGAACTTTCACTTTTACTTCACTACATTTTACAAACTTAATTGCATAATTTTTCTCCGATACATTTTCAATTTTTGGTTAAGTTACTAAGTAAAAAAAAAAAAAAACTAACGAGAGAATAGCAAGTGTTTTGACCCCGCCTGCTGACCAGAGATGGCAAAAGTACTCACTTTCCGTATTTGAGTAAAAGTACAGATGCTTGTGTTTAAAAAATACTCTGGTAAAAGTGGAAGTACTGATTAAACTTCTTACTCAAGTAAAAGTAACAAAGTACAGGCTTGTAAATGTACTTAAAGTATAAAAAAGTAAAAGTAGAAACCACTTTTTTTCATGCCGTTGCCTACATTTTAAATGGATGTCTGCCAATAGGACTAGATCTCCGTTGTGATTTCATTTTCAATCATCTCGTCGTCCATGCTACTATGCTAACGCCACCGCCACCAAGCTCGCAATGATTTACCGCCAATGAATACCGCCGAATCTGTCGATTCATCTTGTAGTGGTGCTGCCAAATGCAACGTAGATTCCCAACCAACTAGATTGAATTTGGTATTGATGACGTGAAAAATAATAACGTAACTCCATTGAAATGATTCAAAACTAAAGTAACGAGCCAATTTCTTAAAATGTAAAGGAGTAGAAAGTACAGATATTTGTGTAAAAAATGTAAGGAGTAGAAGTAAAAAGTAGCCTATGTAAAAATAAGTAGTAAAGTAAAGTAAAAATATCAGAAAAATCTATTTTGAGTACAGTAACGAAATATTTGTACTTCGTTACTTCCCATCTCTGCTGCTGACTACAAAGTCTGGTCTTGCCTGGGCTTGTTCATCAACACCAATAGGATACGCCTTTTTCGCAAAGCCAGTCTAAATTTATCCTACACTTGGTTGTGTATATTATTTTAAGTGAATTTAACCTTCAAATTTCATTCAAAAATGTCATTCAAACTGCACTTACTTTTTACTTATACTTTTCACTACATTACTTGAGTACATTTTTATAGTAATTCTTATACTTAAGTATAAGCCATTTCAGACACTTTAAGACTTTTACTCAAGTAACATTTCAGTCAGTGACTTGGACTTTTACCAAAGTCATATTTTGGAGAGGTACTTATACTTTTACTTGGCTCTGAGATTTCAGTACTTTATACAACACTGATAAAAACCATCAAAATAATTTGTTTCATCCTGACAATTAGTGGACTGTGCTGCACCAACTTCTTGTTCACCACATACCAAAATAAATAGTTTTTCAACATAATGCAAAGGTAAATTTGAAACTTATGCCTTTAGTTATAAATTTAAGAAAATAAAATATGAGGAAAATATTTGCATTTATCTTTAGTAGAGTTAGTAGAGTTGATCACTGCAACAGTGTCTTCATATGTTTGCCTTAATAGTGCATCAGATGGCTGCATCTGATCCAAAACGCTACTTTGTGTGTTCTCACTAGAACTAGGAAAGTAGAGCACATTAGCCCGGCTCTGAGGTCCTTCCACTGGCTCCCTGTAGCTCAGAGAATAGACCTTGAAATCCTTCTGTTAGTCTATAAATTACTGAATTGATCCCCACCTCAATCCATAACGGATCTGATTGTTCCTTATGTTCCTAACAGAGCACTCGCTCTCTCAATCTGCAGATTTACTAGTGGTTCCTAGAATTTCTAAAAGTAGAATGGAGGCAGATCTTTTAGTTATCAGGCTCCTCTCCTGTGGAACCAACTACCAGTTTTTAGTCCCTGAGAGGCAGACACCCTGTCTACTTTTAAGGCTAGGCTTAAAACTTTCCTTTTTGATAAAGCTTCTAGTTAGAGTGGCTCAGGTTATCCTGAGCTCTCTCTATAGTTATGCTGCTATAGGCTTAGACTGCTGGAGGACATAGGGACCCCTTTTTCATCATTCTGTTTCATTCTATCTCTATTCCCCCATTTTGCAGTATTAGTTCAATGTCTAACTTTAAGCTCTTTGCTTTTTTTCGTTGTAGCTTCACCTCGTCTGTTCTTGTTTGGCTCTGACACCATGTTGGAGAGAAATATCAGCTGTGCTGCTGCCATCAACACCTTTGTTTCTAGATGTTGGAGATCGGCCTGTTTTCCAGTGTAGTCCCGTTTCTCTGACTGTGACTGGCTGGATCTGCTCTCTTCATCCTCTGTCATGGGAGCTGGCCGTAGCTCGTCTGCCTGGCTGTGTGTTTCCTGGACGTTGACAGTTGCCTTTTTTATCTCTGCTTCTGTCTCCTTGAACCCCAGTCGGCCTCTGAAAACCAAACATTGAGGAGCAGCATTTAGTTCCTATGATCCAATGATCTGGAACGAACTCCCAGAAGACAGGAAAAGAGCTGAATTATTTGAAGTTAAAGTTAAAAACCCATTTGATTAGAGCTGCCTTTGACTTTTTGAAGTTAAACTACTAACTGAGTTTGTTTTACTACTGGCTTTTAACTTTTTTATCTTTATTTACTTTTATAATGCTTCTTCTATTTTATTATTCCATTCTTGTAAAGCACTTTGAATTGTCCTAAATTGTACTAAATTGCTGTAAAATAAACCTGCCTTGCTTAACAAAAGCCTTCTTTAAGGGTTGTAGATCTACTTCAAAAATCAAGTTTAAAAAAGAACATATGAAAAATAAAAGATGTTACCATCTTAAAGTAAATCTTCTTTTCAGGTACAGTTTTTCCCTGCACTTCAACATGATCACAGATACTAGTCATTACTAAAGTTTAGGAGAACGATAGTAAGATAATTCTCTAATTTTCCCGTAATGGAATATTTTTTATTTTAATAATTCTTTGCTTTCCTATGACTGACCTTACGACGTTATCTGCTTGCATTCATTAAACACTTTCAACATGACAGCAACATGAACATCTAGAGAGCTAACTATTTGTAACAAAATCTGATTATAAGTGTGTGTGTGTGGGGCATGTGTGTATTGGGTTTTCACAAACTACAATGCCTACTTTAATTGACCGAGTGACTGGTTGGCTGTTATTTGGCAGGCTGGGACCTGCTGTGTGAATCACTCAAGGCTGCCTAATCATGTTTTGTCCTTCCCAGTGAAGGCTACATGAAGGAATGTCAGAATTCACCTCGCGGTCAGAGGAGTCACGTCGATAGGAGATTCATACAGGGACCGGGGTCATGTGGTCAATGAGGGACACTGAAGTATGTTTCTTTTTCATTTATCTGCAACCCATCTAGGTTTTTATTTTTTATTTGTTTTTTGCTCACAGATCTCTTTAATTCATTTGATCATCATCAATAGTGAGATGTGAATATTATGGTGCTGTTTGCCTTAAATGAAATTATCACCCAGAGGACCACCCACATTGGAGAAATACTTCAGGTTTCATCCTGCAGTGAATCCAGGCCAAACGTAGCTTTACAATAGCTTCTCGGTGAGAGTTTTACCATAGATTATAGCAAGTGTGATGCAGAGATGTGTTCTCTCAGAAGGATGAACAGCTACAGTTATTTTGGGTCTTCTTGAACTTTCCAAGAACCATCAAATAACTGAAGGTTAAGGTGCTATCAACAAAAGTCCTAATTACTACAAGGACTCATTCTTGCATTTAAAATGCCATGGCAACTTTACTCTGGTGGGAAACCTTTCCTATGGCGCCCCCTTGTGGATAAACAGAATTGGTTCATATTTAAGAGACTTCAAGAAAACCTGATTTTCTGGCATTTGAATTCAAGTAAGTATAATTTAAAAAGCTCTAAATGAGGGAGGAAGTAAAAGAAGAAAACCTTGAAAAGAATTTAGAAAAAAAAGTTTCATATGAGAAATTTCATTAAAAAAATAACTTCTTGAGACAGAGTTTGTAGAGGTGACAACAAGTAATGACAATTTACAAAAGCGGAAAGTCAAACACTTTTTTCTATTCTAAATATCTTGTGTGTTTGTTTTGTGTATGTGTGTGTATGGGGGGTGTCTATGTCTCTGTTACTTTGAGGTTGGACTCTTGTAATTCTTTGCTATCAGGAAGTCCTTAAAGGAATAGTACACCCAAAACATGATTAGCCTTCATTTTCTACTCACCCCCATGCTGAACAACACTCTGGAGTACTTTCTTGATATCTCAAATGCATCTGGAGATCTGGGAGGCTTCTTGCTGTAATGCTGCATTCAGCGTCTACTCTGCCGATAATGCAAAGCGTAGAAGAAGAAATGTGCTGTTTACCTGTGCAAAGAAACGAAACGAAAGAAAAAATGTCTGAGGACTTCAGTGTTGAGGAAGACCATGAGTTCTTTGCCAAGCTGAATGCGCACTTTCGTCTGGTTTGGTCTGCAGCGGTTTCCGTAGACTCGTGAACGGCGCTTTTAGGAAATCCTATACACTACTGTTTATGCTCTAAAAACATTCTAAATGACTTTGTTTTGAGTAAATTCTGGATGCTACCCCTCAGGACACTTGGATTACATTGGACAAGCAGTATGGAGGAATATTGACACGTTTTTTTTGTGGACTTTTATGCGGACCTTTCTGCCTCGGGCACTGGGCACCTCCATTATTTGAATGTCAGCAGACAGCAAGAAGCCTCCCCAGATCTCCAGATGCATTTGAGATATCAAGAAAGTACTCCAGAGTGTTGTTCAGCATGGGGGTGAGTAGAAAATGAAGGCTAATCATGTTTTTGGGTGTACTATTCCTTTAAATGGTAATTATAAGCCTTCAGCTGATCCAAAAATGCTGCAGCCAGAGTTCTGATAAGAAAATTAATGTGAGATCAATATATTTCTATTTTAGCTTCTTTTCATTGGCTTCCTGTTAAATCCAGAATAGAATTTAAAATCCTCCTTCTCACATATAAAAGCCTTAAATGGCCAAGCTCCATCTGATATCAGAGATCTGATTGTTCCTTACGTTCCTAACAGAGCACTTCGCTCTCAATCTGCAGGTTTACTAGTGGTTCCTAGAATTTCTAAAAAGTAGAATGGGAGGCAGATCTTTTTTAGTTATCAGGCTCCTCTCCTGTGGAACCAACTACCAGTTTTTAGTCCATGAGGGCAGACACCCTGTCTACTTTTAAAGGCTAGGCTTAAAACTTTCCTTTTGATAAAGCTTATAGTTAGAGTGGCTCAGGTTATCCTGAGCTATCTCTATAGTTATGCTGCTATAGGCTTAGACTGCTGGAGGACATAGAGACTGCTTTACAGTATCTTGCAGTATTTGTTAGTTCAGCCCCTAACGTTCTCCTCTCTCTGCTTTATATCAGTATAGTAGCTGCATCTGGTCTGTTCCTGTTTGGTTGTGACTCCATCCTAAAGAAAAATATCTGCTGTGCTGCTGTCATATAACCCTTCGATTACAGATGTTTGGACCTGTTTTTCACTGCTTAGTCATGTTTTTTTTCTAAACATATGGACTCAGCTTTTACTGTTAGGTAGGTGGGGACCCCCATTTCATCATTCTGCTTCATTCTATCTCTATTCTCCTATTCTGCAGAATCTATTAGTTCAATCTCTAACGCTCTGCTCTCTGCTTTTTCTCATAGTAGCTTCATCTGGTCTGTTTCCTGTTTGGCTGTGACTCCATCCTGGAGAGAAAACATCAGCTGTGCTGCTGCCATCAACACCTTTGTTTATAGATGTTGGAGATCTGCCTGTTTTCCAGTGTAGTCCTGTTTCTCTGACTGTGACTAACTGGATGTGCTCTCTTCATCCTCTGGCATGGGAGCTGGCTCTGGAGCTAGTCTGCCTGGCTGTGTGTTTCCTGGACGGGCCAGCCTTTTACAGCTGCTTTTTGTATCTCTGCTTCTGTCTCCTTGAACCCCAGTCGGCCTCAGCAGATGGCGCTCACACTGAGCCTGGTTCTGCTGGAGGTTTCTTACCCTGTTTAAAGGGAGTTTTTCCTCTCCACTGTCGCTACAAACATGCTTAGTGTGAGGGATTGCTGAAGAGTCAATGAGTCGATGCAATCAACTGGTTTTCCTTAGATAAAAAACTTTGAATCAATTTGACTGGATGATCTTGCTGAACTATAAAGTGCCTTGAGGTGACATGTGTTGTGAATTGGCGCTATAGAAATTAACTGAATTGAATTTAATTGAATTGTTACTTCATTTATGTTCTCTATTTCATCCCTTAGACATGAAAGTAGCTTATAGTTAATCTGCTTAACTGTTTCTATCATAGACAGAGCCACATGGGGAGCTAGTTTACTGTTACGTTTTCCAACATTAAAAGTATTTTGGGATCAGTTCTTCTATGTTCCCAGTTAGCCTCGGCAGAAGGCCGTCCACTCCGAGCCTGGTTTTTCTGGAGGTTCCTGCTAAAAGGGCGCTTTTTTCTCCCCACTGTCGCTGCTTTCTCTGTATGAGGGATCCCTGTAGAGTCAAAAACACAAAGCAAGTGAATATATACCAAAATTGGGTACTTACGCCCTGCAATGGACTGGCGACCTTTCCAGGGTGTACCTCGCCTCTCGCTCGTAGACAATTTGGGGCACAGACAACCTTTCTCCAATAAATCATAAAAACTAATTGTTAAAAGTTCATGAATTCTGTATTCATCTTCTTTGTTTGTGGTATGTAAATGTAGTTCCTTTATTGCCCCACAATGGGGAACTTTTACTCTCTGCATTTAACCCATCCCCTTGGTGAGCAGTGGGCTGCCACTGTGTGGCGCCGGGGGAGCAGTGTGGGGTTAAGGGTCTTGCTCAAGAACCCAGAGCGGAGGCTGTGGGAATCGAATCAGGTAGATAAATGGTGCATTTATCTGCTGTGAAAACTTAATTCTTTTAATGTATCCAAACCATTTTATGACTTTTATTGTTCATTTATTGAAAGTCTTTCAAGTCTCTTACCTTCAGCCTTTTATAGCAGCCATGGATGTCAAACTCAAGTCTTCATGGGCGGGGATCCTGCGACCTTTTGATATGTCCCTGATCCAACACACTAGAGCCAAGTGGCTTAATTAACCCCTCAGCATACAGTCAAGTTCTGCAAAATTCTACCGAGGAGCTGATTATTTAATTTAGGTGTGTTGAAGAAGATACATGTCTAAAAGGCGCATGATACCTGCCCTTGAGCACTGGAGTTTGAAATCTGTATTCTCCAGCCTCTAAACCAGAAAGCCTTCATATACACAAGTCCTTTGAAGGATACGCAGCTACTGGGATGATCAGTGAAGAAAGCACTAGCCTTTGAAGCTAATTTGGTCTATATTTAAATTCTCCAAAACAAACCTTAGTTGTTACACAAACATACTGAAACTGTGATATTACTGCATCGATATTTTCAGCTATTGGTTTATAGTTTTCTTTCTCTTTTGTCCTTTTTGCAAGTTTTTTTAATTAACTCATTATTTTTTTACTGTTTATGTTTGCGGTGATT
>JAGKQL010004726.1:0-10263 GCA_018398635.1 Cyprinodon brontotheroides
AAACATCCAGTGAGCGGCAGTTCTGTGGGCGGAAATGCCTCGTTGATGCCAGAGGTCAGAGGAGAATGGCCAGACTGGTTGGAGCTGATAGAAGGGCAGCAGTGACTCAAATAACCACCCGTTACAACCAAGGTGGGCAGAAGAGCATCTCTGAACGCACAGTACGTGGAACTTTTGAGGCAGAGATGGGCTACAACAGCGAGAACCACACCGGGTGCCGCTTCCTTTCAGCTAAGAACAGGGAAACTGAGGCTACAATTTGCACAAGCTCATGGAAATTGGACAATAGAAGATTGGAAAAACGTTACCTGGTCTGATGAGTCTCGATTTTCTGCGACATTAGGATGGTGGGGTCAAATTTGGCGTCTGAAACAGCCAAAGCATGGATCCATCCTGCCTTGTATCAGCGGTTCAGGCTGGTGGTGGTGGTGTCATGGTGTGGGGAATATTTTCTTGGCACTCTTTGGGCCCCTTGGTACCAATTGAGCATGGTTGCAGCGCCACAGCCTACCTGAGTATTGTTGCTGACCATGTCCATCCCTTTATGACCACAATGTACCCAACTTCTGATGGCTACTTTCAGCAGGATAATGCGCCATGTCATAAAGCTGGAATCATCTCAGACTGGTTTCTTGAACATGACAATGAGTTCACTGTACTCAAATGGCCTCCACAGTCACCAGATCTCAATCCAATAGAGCATCTTTGGGATGTGGTGGAACGGGAGATTCGCATCATGGATGTGCAGCCGACAAATCTGCGGCAACTGTGTGATGCCATCATGTCAATATGGACCAAACTCCCTGAGGAATGCTTCCAGCATTTGAATCTATGCCACCAAAAATTTGAGGCAGTTCTGAAGGCAAAAGGGGTCCAACCCGTTACTAGCATAGGGGTACCTAATAAAATGGCCGGTGAGTGTATTTTGAAATATGAGCGACAGCAACAAAAAGCCGGTTTTTGCAAAAAATCCAGAAATTGAGATGAGGCCTGCAGTGTGAACGTAGCCTTAGATGACATGATGTGAATTGGCGCTACTTGGGTCTTGCTCAGGGAGCCAGGGTCCAGGTAGTGGGGATCAAACTGGGTGCTTGCAACGCTCTCGGAGCAGAAGCAAAGTGAATCCAGTAGAACTTTTTATTGCCTACCTGGAATGGGGGACAATAGTTAAATAGGTTTTTGTCTAACTTTTGGTCTAATGACCGATGAAGTTTTACCTGAAAACTAAAAAAATCTGTTTCTGGTGAACAAAGCAACTGTTAGGCCATGATATAAAGAGCTAGGTAGCGCTGTGGCTAGCTGCGCTCAGTAGCTAACAGGTTAGCATCTTTTAGCTAATTTCCTTTTTCATTTTTTTTTCATTTATTTTGAAACATATGATTTAACAATATTTACATTGAATGCTTCATAAACATCAGGTTTCAAAAAGGAGGATGAAGCATAAGCTTATTAGGCCCTCCCCGTCAGTTACATGTGTCATGGTGGTAAAGGACAATTATTTATTATTTATAGTCGCTCAGTTAGCCACATTAAGCTACACTACCTTTAACTTTGTGTAGAAAACAACCGTTGGTTTTCTACAAGTGGAATAAATGTTTTATTTGTCTAAAATCTCTATGACAGTCATTTTTAAGATGTTCCATTTGTCCTCCTCTGTCCTCAGATTTAAATAAAAAGAATAAAAGTAAACGGAGACTTTTTATCTCCTTATTAAATAGCAGAGCTCAGTCTGTCTTAGATGGCAGTGCTTTCCTTCAAGACTGACAATGACTGTTTTCGAATTTCGGCTACTTTAGATCGCTGATTAATTGTAAAATAATAGTAAATATAGGTAATAATATTCCAGAATACATTTGATCTTTAAAAAAAGGGTGCAATACAGAAGTGTCCTCAGAGGAGTTGCCATATCATGACGTAGAAGAATTGGTGGGGCCTCCCAAGCTGGTGCGTAGAAGTAGATGTTAGCGTTTTCAGGTCTGTGCTTGCTACAAACTGTAAGGCAGCAGGATAATAAAGCCAACATATTCTGCCGGCAGGTTTCTACATTTGAAGTTAATTTAGGCGTTAATAAACTGTTTCAGAGGAGTGATCATAGCGCTCTGCATTAGCAGTGCTGCGTCTGACTCCCTGCCAGCTCCCAGATCAGCGCGTCAACCATTGACTTTGCATGGAAACCAGCTGCAGAGAAGAAAAAGCGACACATGTTCTTGGTGTACATCCTTCAGACTTTAATAGTGGAGCCTAAAACAAAAGAATACAGTAAAAATAAATAAGATAAAAAAAAAAAAAAAAAGACACAAACACGTTTCATTTGTACAAGAAAGCAAAGCAACATATTGGAGTCTGGCTTTCCATATATACAGAATAAAAAATATACCTTTTATTCTTTGTCCACTTTGTTCAGTGTTGGTATTTATATTATTTGTATTTTATTTTATATAAAAAAGAACAGAATCTAAACACATACATTTTTTTAACAGCTTTAAGCTTTGTTTTTTTAGGCTTTTTGTTTAGTTGTAGTTTTATTTGTGACAGAAGGAGGACTCTGGGTCCAGAAGAAGAGGCTTTGCTCTCCGTTTAAACACTGATGGCAGGAAAAACAAATAAAAATAAAACATGAAACCAGGCAGAAACACTGATGGTCGACATTCACAAACATCCTTTTCCTCGTCCTTTCAAAGGGTCCAAGAGCAAATGAAAGAGTAAAGCATTGTGGGAAAATGAGATTTACATTTTTTCATGTGCAGAAACAGAAGAGACAAAATAAAAAACAACTTTAAAAAGACAAATGAAACAGTCTTTGAGCTTTTTCTACAATCCCTGAACCAGATACTGATTCAGCAGAGTTTTACAACATGTTACTGTTTTAACCAAAGTTGCCTCTGGAATTAGTTTTAACTCTGACTACTTTCCATTGTTGTAAGTTAGGGAGTAAACGAACGCTGCCTGGTGTAGGCAGAACAGGGCTGATTACCGTAATAAGGGCAGTAATGATGAACCATTCTCTCTTTGCAAAGATTTAAAATAAAGTGCTGACTGAATGAAATCCATTGATTGCTGTTTTTTAACTAAGCAAAATAGTTTGTAATATTTTTTCCCGCTACAATTTGCCGTTGTCGGCAAGGATTCTACTACGACTGATTTTTTCTGAGGACAGCGATTGTCAGAAGCCGTTTAGCAGTTTAAGGGAGTGAGGACTTCTGGCATCGAGGTCCCTGCAGGTCAGCGGGAGGATCAAATCCAAACATTTCTTTTTTGAGACGGTGAGAGGAATCCTCTGCCGGCACAGTTTGAGGGAAAAAAAAAAAAAAAAACAGATTGGTAACAGATCTAAAGATGATTAGAAATCACATACTGGAAAATTAGCTCAAAGAAAGGAAAACAAGTGTAAATAAATAATCCTTCAGGTTTTCTTTTGCTTGACCAGAAAGCAGATTTCCTCATTCATTCAATCCATAACCTATTAATAATCAGCATTAATCAATAACCAACCCTGAAATCTATTTAATAAATTCCACTTTATTTGTTTGGATAGAAATGTGATAATTCCAGGATTAGAGTTTGGCGCCTAGATTACAAAGAGAAAGCTTTACTGGTGAAGTGCTCTCGGTTTTTAGTATATAACAGGGTCAGAACGTTTTGCCCATCAGATTATCTCTGCGCCGGGAAAATATATTAATTATGCCGATCAGGAAAAGGTTTCCCTATTTAACATTCTCAGAGCAGAGCATCCATCCCTGCAGGAATTAATCTTTTTCTCTTCTAAGCGGTGGCTAAGTTATGATTGGTGCTTCAGCTTCTTATTGGCTGAATCATTGGGGTTATTAACTTGGTCCCATCAGAACTGCAATGAAAAGGTCTCTCCGTCTGAAGGTTTGGTCTCACTGTTTGATTCATTAAAGTTCAGTAACTTTAAGAACTGAAACTAATTTGAATGAAACAAACTGAAACTGATGTTTTCTTACTAGTAGAAGGAGTTTTATTTCTATCTGCAGGAAATTTAGATTAAAAGATTTATGTTTTCTGCTCTGATCCTGCAGAAAGACTGATTGAACTCCAGCTGGTTTCTGTGGACAAACAGTATCATGTTACCTAGCTTAGCATCCATCTACTGAAGGAATCTTTATCAAGAAGCTGCAGGTTTTAAGCTCTAGGAACCCAAAAATGGTGAAAGGGGACATTTCTGGATCCTTTGTTTCCCCCGTGGGATCGTTTCCCGGTGGAACCCTTTTCCCCTGTGGGACCGCTTTCCCGCGGAACCCTTTCCCGCGGAATCCCTTTCCCTGTGGGACCGTTTCCCGCGGGACCGTTTCCCTGTGGGACCGCTTTCCCTGCGGGACCGTTTCCGCTGTGGGACCGCCGTTTCCCTGTGGGACCGCTTTCCCCGCGGAACCCTTTCCCCTGTGGGACCGTTTCCCGTGGGACCGCGTTCCCTGTGGGACCGTTTCCCCGTGGAATCGTTTCCCTGTAAGGATCGCTTTCCCGTGGGACCCGTTCCTGTCAGGGACCGCTTTCCCGTGGAACCCCTTCCCCTGTCAGGACCCGCTTCCGCGGGATGGCTTCCGTGGGACCCTCGTTGGAATCGCTTCCTGTGGGATCGTTCCTCGTGGGATCGCTTTCCCGATGGGACCGTTCCTGTGGGACCACGTTTGGTAGGACCGCTTCCTCGCGGGACACTTTCCCCTGTGGGACCGTTTCCCGTGGGACCCGTTTCCCGTGTACCGCAATCAAGCTTCAGAACCGCTTTCCCCGTGCGGGACGTTTTCAAAATCGGGACGCTTTCCCCGGCGAGGACAGCTTCCCTGTGGAACAGTTTCCCGATGGGACCGTTTCCACTATTCTGGGACGTTCTCCTGCGGGACCGTTTCCTTCTGGAATGGTTTCCCCATGGGACTCTTCCCTGTGGGATCGTTTCCCGATGGGACCGTTTTACCCTGTGGGACCGTTTCCTTCTGGGATTGTTTCCCCATGGAACCGTTTGAATGTGGGACCGTTTCCCCTGTTGAACCGTTTGAATGTGGGACCGTTTCCCTGTGGAACTGTTTCCCTGTGGAACCGTTTGAATGTGGGACTGTTTCCCTGTGGGACCTGCTGGACTCTGACCCAAATGCGAGTGTTGCTATAGTGCAAAAAAAAAACAACAAATACAAAATGTTTGTAACGCTTCTTTAAAATAAAAAACTGAAATAATAACACAAAAATATTATTATTAACATTAATATTAATATACCTACTAACAATAATAATATTAAAAACATAAAGAAGTGTTTGGTTCCAGCAGCCGAGCTAACTTGTTTCATTCAAGTATCTCTCAACCAACACACACACACACACACACACACACACTCCCTCAATATCGCCTTCAGAACAACACAGAAAGTGCTCTCCTCCCTCCTCCTCCTCCTCCTCCTCCTCCTCCTCCTCCTCCTCCTCCTCCTCCTCCTCCTCCCTCCTCCTCCTCCGTCACTGAAGAAGTAAACAGATTGAAACCGAGGAAAGTACAAGCAGATGGAACACAGGAAACAAGTTGCATAGTTTGAGATCTTCCTGTTTGCAGTTTTTCAGGCACCTCGTCTCTCTGAAGTCCAACTGGCGAAGCAGTGCCTGAACGCCTCATAAATAAGCCTTGCTCCCTCCATTTGTAACAAAAATATATTAGATTTTTTTTTTTTTCTTTCCGGGTTTTTTTTTTCAGAAAGTGCCATCAAGACCGGTGGAGTTTCACTCAGCGAGGCAATGGAGGAAGAAAGGCCGTCCCTCGCGCCTCCCGCTGCCTCTCCGGTCCAGTTTGCTCCGCCTCGTTGGCTTTGCGTCATTACGAGCAGCCGCACTCCTCCACGATCATGTTTTGGATGTCCTTTTTCACGATCTTGTGCTCCTCGTTGTAGTAGAGCATGGACATGGCCCGTAGCCGGGTGGGCACGCAGCATGACTTCAGGTTCTGGAAGGGGCTGTAGCCCCTTCATGCGGTAGCGGTTGATGACCGTGGAGTGGAAGGAAAGCCGCCGAAGCTAGACATGTGGAAGGGGCACTCCCCCTCGCAGTAGTTGGCGTGGTAACCAGATCGGAGCAATAATCCAGTCGCTCCAGCCGATGTCTTTGAAACTCACGTAAAACTGCCGCTTGCAGCACACGTGGATTTTGCCGTTGCACTCTAGACCTCGTTTGACTCTCCGCTGAGGCTCCTCCTCCTCCACTTGCAGCACCACGGCCATGAGGAAGGGACGGTGGGACTGCTCCCTCTGGTTGCCGCGCTGCGACTTCTCCGAGCCGCCGGAGACCAGGACGAGGGTGGCGCCGGTGTCGCTGCAGAGCGGGCAGGTCGCCCGCAGGCTCAGCGTGGGGCTTCCCTGGCTCTCCAGCAGCGCCTGCACCGCCGAAGAAACGGGGAAGGTGTGCCAGCCGCTGCGCCGGGTGTCCACGGTCTTCTCTGCCAGGAGGACGTCGTCCTGCGCAGGATCTGGGCGTCCGTTTGTGAGCAGGCGCTGCTGGAAGAGGCGGATGGTCACCTTGGTTTTGCTGCGGTTGGATTTAGCTAACCGCAGGAAGAGCCAGACGTTAGCTTGCTCCACCAGCGACATATCGCCTCCTTCGTTGGAGAGGACGAAGTTGACCACGCCCTGAGAGTCACCTGAGGAGGACAGGTAGAGAACAGGGTTAGTTCCTCACTTTTTGTTAAATAAGTTCCCTATTCTGCGTTCTGATTGGCTGGACAACTTTTTAACGGGTCCGACTTGTTGAGCAAAACATTCTGATCCTTGATTTATGGCAACTAGAGCAATTTGAACCTCAAACTACTGGTTGCCATGACAACAAACAATCAGCGCAGTTTGTCCACACAGTGAACACCTCCCAGAAAGCGAGCAGCACGCACTCATCATGCGTGAGGCCTCTGATTGGCCCCTTCCTGCTGACTCGGCAGCAGCGGTCGGAGTTAGCAGGTTTTTATAGCAGCTAATTGTTGCCACCAGGAGCTCTGCGGTCTTTACTCTCAACCTCCTGCTTCTGAAGAAGAAAACCTGCATTATTCAGATAAAGGAGGAAGACGGCGCTGCATATTAGCAGATATCGCTCAGGATCTGGTTGATCATCAGTGTTCTGACCAAAGACGGAGATGTTGGTCCATCTTTCAGAGCGATAGAGGAAGACATCCAGGAAACGCTTCCTGAACTGCGTCTCTGTAAAAAGCCTCCTGCTCTGTTTCATCGCTCTGCCTTTTTTTTTTTTTTTTTTAACTGCTGCTCCTCCACTGTTTGCTCACTCTGACACACATGTGCTGCAGCTTAATGTTTCCGTGGAAGCTGGGGGCCAGGCGGCGAGCTGACATCCACCCTCTCTCCACTCTGCTTCGTGGGCTGCAGAAAACTACAGTCACGATTTTCAGTTTATGAATGTGAGCAGCAGGGATGCTCAGCTAACGGCGTGAATGGGTGAGAGGAGGCAGGCGGTCCGGTCGGAGCATCTGAAGTCACCGTCGGAGGCGATTATCTCGCTTAGATCATCGTCACCTCCAGGAGACAGAAAATAAAGAGTCCTGATCATTGATGAGCGCGTCCTGTCTTATGAGAGAGGGCTGCATCAAGGCTGCAGAACCTACGGGTTCTGATGCAGAACCTACAGGTTCTAAAGCAGAACCTAAAGGTTCCGGTTCTGATGCTGAACCTACAGGTTCCGGTTCTGATGCAGAACCAACTGATGCAGAACCAACATGGTCTGGTTCGGCTGCAGAAGCAGCAGGTTCCGGTTCTGATGCAGAACCAACAGGTTCTGGTTCTGATGCAGAACCAACTGATGCAGAACCAACATGGTCTGGTTCAGCTGCAGAAGCAGCAGGTACCCCATCAGGTTCCAGAGCAGTTCTGTTGAGTTCCTTTTAGAACCATCTGCTGATCTGAGATCAGGTCAGGAGCTGGTGGGTCCAGGAGGGACGTCCTCTAAAGGACGCTGTCCAGGACGCCTCCTGACCAGATCAACCACAGCAGCCTTAGATAAGGAGGAGCAGTGGTTCCCTCCAGGTGACGGAGCTCCTCTCTCAGGCTGGATGTTCTCCAGAAGAGTCCAGCATCTCCTCTATTTTGGTTCTGATCCATATTTTAATTTAAAAGATCAGAATATATAAGGGTCATCATGGGCCTATAAAGACCGATTAGCCCATATAAGGTATAAAAACCTACTTTGAAGCAGATTTTATAGTAACGTGAGAAATAAGGAGCATACGACGGCCTCTCGGTTCTGCGTTCTCTCGACCTGTGAGAAGAAGCCTCCGCTGATGGAAAGCAGCTCACTGCCTTCTTTCACTGTAGGATTGCAAATCATGTGTTTATACGATCTGCTGTGTTTATAATGATGAAAATGTTTCCCCTGAAAGCTGGAACCTTTCGAAAGGTCTGGATGAACAGCTTCTCCTGGCTGTCATGGCTCAGAGGGAACAAAACAAAACTTCAAACTTTCCTTTTTGATGAAGCTTCTAGTTAGAGTGGCTCAGGTTATCCTGATCTATCTCTATAGTTCTGCTGCTATAGGCTTAGACTGCTGGAGGACATAGGGACCGCTTTTTCATCAGTTATGCTCAGAGATGTCAAAAGTACTTATGTTTATTACTCCAGTATAAATCCTACTGTTTAAAAACACTTTTGTAAAAGTTAAAAGAATCATCTTTTTTACTCCACTAAAAGTGTAAAAGTACTTTAAAGCGACTTAAAGTGTAAAAGTTAAGGCAGAAGCTTTAAACCTTAATCTGGATTATTCTGTCAATGGAACATTTTTCTACAATATAATGTTCTTAGTTTTTATAACCAATGGTGTCAAATTTAGCTTTGCATCATCTTGAACATATTTATTTTTGGTCTGTGGTGAGAAACAAGTTGGGGCAGCACCGAGTCCAACCACAAAGACATTAATTGTCTGGATGAAACTAATTATTTTTATGGTTTTTTTTTAAATACAGAGCAAAACAAAAATAACGAGACTATTTTTAAAATGTAAGGAGTAGAAAGTAAAAATATATGTCTAAAAATAGTTACTCCAGTAAAATATAGATAGCCAACATTTCTACTTAAGTAAGGTAACCAAGAATTTGTAGTCTGTTCCTTGACACGTCTGGTTTTGCTGCTATAGGCTTAGACTGCTGGAGGACATAGGGACCCCTTTTTCATCATTCTGCTTCATTCTATCTCTATAGTTCTGCTGCTATAGGCTGAAGCTAGTTTAGCATTAGCCTTTCTAACATATTTTCTATGTTTTTTTTTCTGTGTCTGCTTCTATGTCCTTGAACCCCAGTCGGCCTCTGCTGATGTCACTACATGCCCTTCTGTGAGGAATAAATCCTGCAAAGTCACTGATTGGATGGAATCAGCTGGTTTTCCTTTGATCTGATTTAATCATCTGTGTAAAAATCCTTTTTATAATCTGTCAAATTGGCACTTTAAAATGAAATTGAATTGAACAACTGGACTGCTCCCCGAAACAGGGAGAGGAAACTCCCGTCGGATCTGTTCTGCTGGCAGGAAGTAATGAAACATGAAGTATAAAGGAGACAAACCCAGAAGTCCATAAAACTCCGTCTGACAGACGAACAAAAGAAAAGCAGACAGTTTGACTGAGTAGGAGATCCAAACATTTTTCATATTTTCTCATGATGTTCTGCTCCGACTTTAATGAAAACAATCTGCAGAATGCATCCCATAATTGTCCGTCGCTGTGGGGAATGTTGAAGCCGCTCCAGATGCAGATTCTTTGATTGTTTCTCTGAATCGTTAAAATCATCTGCAGCTCTTTGTGGGAACAAGTACCAACGAAATAAACAGAAAACTTTCCAGAGTTACTGCAAGTTCTCCACATGACTTCAGGAGGATAACTTTACTGGAGGAACATTAAGAACACTGAGGACTTCCTTCTAGAGTCAAACGTTCTAGAAGTTCTGTTGCTGCTTTGCACCCAGAACATGGTCACAACTCAACCCAGTTTAAAGGTCGTAGGGAATTCCTATTTCAATGTCAAATCATTCTGGCTTAAACAGTTAGTTCTACGTCAGCCTGAACACCTAAATTCGGCCAATCATATATCAACGCTCATCTGTCAATCAAATGTTTTCGGTCATAGCATCTTGATTCATATGTCGCAGCTAATATACGCAACGGTTGAAACCAGAATCCTTTCCTTTCTAAGTCACCAATTTAGTGCTACTTGGTCCCAAAGGAATTTCCCATTTGGAACATGCTAGCACTAAGTTGCTAACTGGTTATCAATTTAGTGCTACTTGGT
>JAGKQL010004727.1:0-12579 GCA_018398635.1 Cyprinodon brontotheroides
GTGTGTTTAATTTTGCTGTGTTACAAATACAAGCTCTAATCTATTCTAATAAAGAAATAGAAATTCATACTTTGGTACTCAATCCCGTTTACCCCAGTATCCCTAAATGAAAACTAACCAACATGTCAACCTTAACACACTGTCACCTATCTGAAACATAGTGATAGGACTAACATGCTATCCCTCTACAAGGGGAGGAAGCTGGTCACCCTTTGCCATAAAAAAAGATGTAAAAGGTTTTTTTCCACATAAAAATGTTTCTAAACTTTGTGACTCCTGTTATTCGATGACATCAAAAAACATTTTCAAAGATGTGGTTTTAAAACTAAAAGTTAAGAAATAGAAGTTTGAGAGATATGTATAGATTTGCAAGCAAAAGTTATTGCTTTAATTCATCTTAATGGATGAAATAATTTATTCCTCACCTCTCAATGTAAAGCAGGGTAGAGTAGTTGCCTCTCATCTCCCAGGCAGGCCTGTTCCCGTCATGCAAGTCAAATCCACAAGCTTCAGCCCCATCGCAGCTCTGATAGGAGAAGTGGTCTCCACTGCCTGTCAGGGTTCCAAGGAAACTTTGAAATCCACGTTGTGTGGGCAGGCAGTCTGGCCTAGAGAAGCCCAGGTGCCATTTCCCAACCATGTGTGTGGCGTATCCAGCCCCAGCCAGACGTTCAGGTAGAGTGGGAATGTCTGCAGGTAAACAGAGCGGCTGGCGAGGTCGGATGACTGAATGCTGGAGACCAGTGTGAATTTGATAACTGCAAGCACAGCGATATTGTGTTAGTAGATTGAACTCATGCGCTTCATTTCTTAAAGTACATCTAACCAGTTAAAATCAGTTTAGGGTTCATTTCTGACTGCTTTAATGTTTCATTTTAGTCATTTACTCTAATTGCAAAATTGGACTAACAACAGAATCCATGCATAAATACCTACATGTACTGAATTATTTGATATCATATTCTGAGCTTTTTAATGTTTTATATTTTTCAGAGGAAAGAAAATTACATGTCATTACTAACATTTCTTACAACTAAAAATTATGTGTTTGTATTTAGATCACCAGAGTCTACACCCAATCAGTCCTTTATAAAGCTGTTTTTCACGGCAAATAGAGCCATAAGTCTTTTAGGTTAGGTCTCTACCAGCTTTGCACATATAGAGACTGAAGTTTTTACAAAATAGCCAGATGGGTTGAATGTAGGTTTTGTTTATGTCTAGGGTCATTGTTCTGCAGTCTCAGTTGTGGTTTCAATTCTTTCACAGCCTTTAACAGCTTTTCCCTCCCTTTACTGTCCCAGTGGATCAAAAACATACCCACTAATGTCTTACTACGGGACTGGGTTACAAGGTGATATGCAGGTTTACTTTCAGCTACACACATGTACTGTAGTTTGCATCTAGTTTGCAGCCAGACACGCAAACAAATAGTCTCACAGTGCAATTTGAATTCATAACTTTGAATTCATTTAAGAAACAAAACAGGAAATCAGTTGCACAAGACGATTGTTTGTGCATGGTGTAAACTGTTAAAAATAATTTTTATAGGAAAATAAACTTAATTAGAAGATAAGAACTTCTGCCTCACCGTCCTGTCATGAGCTGACTACGAGAGGGTGAGCAGATAGGCTGGACATAATAGTTTTCCAATTTGACACCTTCTGCTGCAAGCCGGTCCAGCGCAGGAGTGTGGATGTCTGAGCCGTGATACCCAATGTCTCCGTAACCTTGGTCGTCCACCATGATGAAGATAAGGTGAGGGGGTCTGGGTTGACCGTTCTCCTCTGTATCCACTTTGCCATCTAATTCACAAAAGCATCCAACACCTCCAAGCAAGATTATACTGGTCCCAAGGAAAAGAACAGAGAGGAATGCTTTCCTGATGCCCTCAAATAGTCTGAGCATTACTGAAGTTAGGTATTTTCTCAATTATTTACGTAACTTTGACAGAATTATTTCATCTAAAAACTAATTTTAAATAAACTGCACATCCAGAAAGTGCATCCATGAGTCCTCTTTGTAATTTCAGGATGAGTCGGATGGGAGTTTTATTGAAAATTCGGCAGTGGGTGGAGGAAAACTGCTACCTTTGTAAACAGAGAAACTGGCAAAGGTTGATGTTTGAAAAAGGGAGACTTACTTTTTTGCATAACCCTGCAACATTCCTATGGAGGTTAGAGGGGCCTATCTAACAGGCACAACTCTGGGAAGTTGAATATCTACTGTTGCACATGCTTTAGCTGTTCAAGCATGTAAGATTTTTACATTTAGATTAACTCTATAACTATCCCCTCCCTCTCCTACAGCAAAACGTTTTGTTATGCTGTCTGTAGTTGTTTATCTCCAATTTTATAGATCAATTGTGAGGTATGAAGCTCTGCCAGATCAAATAATTTAAGCAAGCAGAAAACAAAGAATAAATGAATAATGGGTTAGCATTATCATAATTGTAACCCTTACCGCGAATAGTGGTTTAGTGTTGTGCTGTAGGTGTTACCCCATACTTGAACACAATGGCTCAGGTAAGGTAAAATCAGTGTACAGTAAAAATGTGTAATGCTTTATAGTTCAGTGAATGATTTGCTTTACTAAGATGATTCTAGATAATCTAGTTTGGGCATGTTTGATATGGTGCTTCCAGCACATTTGTTTTAGTCCACAATCACATCTAAGAAATATAGATTTGTTTTACATATTCCATCTGTACCCCACCAAATGTTTACTTTCACATATATATTTCATTTATAAATTCCAAATTTTCATTTCATTTTATTCATCCAAGGTTCAAAGACAATTTAGCAGGTACTTTTTTTTTTTCACTTTTTCATGTGATATCATCCAATAGCAGCTGCAAGCTCTCACCTGTACAGAAAATGTTTGTATTATTTGCAAATAAAACAAACTACTTCTTAACAGGAGCATATGTTAAGAAATAACTAACAATAGAAAACAGTAACAAGAACAAAGGGGAAGACAAGGATTCAGGAGAAAATGAAAAAAGAGTAAATATAGAGAAAGAGTTTATATGCCAAACAGAACAAAGACTGGATCAACTCATTGGGAGCAGGTGTGGACTAAAGTAACTAGAAGGGAGCTCGGGGAAAGGAGAGTGACACAAGAGGGCAACAGAGAGTAACAAAGAAAAACAACAGGGCTTAAATATAACTTGAAAAGAAATTAAATGACAATAAGTAGAAATGAAACTAAAGACTTTGAAAATCCAGAATAACATAAATCAAAGTAGGTTTTAGGTTAGGTTTCTGCCAGCTTTGCACATATAGAAACTGAAGTTTTTGCAAATTAGCTGGATGGATTGAATGTAGGTTTTGTTTATGTCTATGGTCATTGTTCTGCAGTCTCTGTTGTGATTTCAATTCTTTTACATCCTTTAACAGCTTTTCTCTCCCTTTACTGTCCCTGTGGATCAAAAACATACCCACTAATGTCTTACTTTGGGACTGGGTTACAAGGTGATATGGATATTTACTTTTCAGCTACACACACATGCTGTAGTTTGCATGTAGATTGCAGCTAGGCACTCAAACAAGTAGTCTCACAGTGCAATTTGAATTCATAACTTTATTTTCTAATGACTTAGAAAATACAGAACATAAATCAAAGTAACTGAAAATCCAAAGTGAAAACTTTACCAAAAATCCAGGTCAACAGATCATTGCATTTCTCGCAATCCAAAAAACATCACTATTAGTGTATCTGGTGTATCTACATTGCCCTTAGTTTTGTATGTTTCTGTTTAGACCTGCACTGGACTGGTAATCTGTCCATTGTGTACCTCTCTGTCAGAAGGCTTAGAATGTAGGACCCGAATTTAGACTAGGCAGACAGTGATAACTTCAAAGGCGTTTATTGAAAAAGCTGTGTGCGGCTGCTCGACAGCTGAGGCGGGCTCACTGGAAACGCTGCAGGGATGGAGACTCAGGTCAGTGACTTCAGAACTCAAACAGAGAACGACAATGAGCATGAAAGTCACCAACCTGCCACGCTGAAGCAGCTAACGGACTCTGCTGAAGGACCCTTCTCCAGAACCAACAGTAACCCTCCCAAGGAGAACCTCAAGAACCCTCAAGGTACAATCAGTACTCACTTGGAAACCAAATCCTGTCAGCAGTCCATAACTGCTCTGTCTCTCACGGCAGACCCCGGTGAAACCAGAACCCAGGCCCGAACCCGTCATCAGTACATTCTGTGTGTTGTGCATAATAAACTTGTTAAACTTTCATCCTTGTGTCCGTCAGTGGTGTTCTGCATCATTGGGTCTCCATTTGAGAACCCATCATGACAGAACACTGCGGCCAAACTCAAGGCCCAGCAGATCACCTCACCCGTCGATTGGAGGAACAGGATGCTCAACTACAAGGACAAACCCAAACGCTCCGTGAGTTATACCATCTAGTTGGAACTCATAACCAAATGCTACAGAGTTGTGCTAACTTCCTGAATAGCGCTAATGCTGCATCTGTTCAGCAACCATTTCCGGGTCCAGTCCCTCCCCCGAGGTCACAACCTGTGACGTCATCAGAATTCCGTCCTAGTCTTCCAGAGAAATTCTCCGGTAACATGAAAGATTGCAAAGGATTTTTATTCCAGTGTCGGTTGATTTTTCAGAACTCTCCTGGTAGCTTTTCCACAGATCACAAGAAGATAACGTTCATTCTTTCTCAGTTAACAGGAAGAGCCTTGGAATGGGCTCAGGCAAGATTTGCCACTGACGACAGTTTAAATTGCCATTTTTCTGACTTCATTGCTGAATTTACCCAGGTTTTCAACCAGGAAACTGACCAAACTATTGATTCCAGAGCTCTTTTCAGCCTTAAACAAGGAAATTCATCGGTGGCAGATTTTTCAATAAACTTCCGGGTTAAGGCGGCAGCTTCCGGATGGAACCAAAGCGCCTTGAAGGGAGCCTTCTTCATGGCATTAAATGAACAGATTAAAGATGAACTAGCAACCCTCGACGAACCTGCTTCCCTCGAGGATTTAATTCGCCTCTCCATTAGACTTGATAATAGGATTCGAGCCAGAAACAGTTCTAAGAAGCAGAGTAATTTCTCTCCTGCCTCTCTTAATGTGACTGTGTGTTCTCCCTCTACAGAGCAGATGCCCACTCAGAGGTCTAAGTCCCAGTCTCTACCATTGCCTGTTCAGGCCTCTCATTCGGGGGAAAGGGATTTTGAACCAATGCAGGTGGGACACACTAGGCTCACTCCTGAGGAGAGACAGAGGCGTTTCCTAAGTAAACTATGTATCTACTGTGGCGAGAGTGGACACTTCATCGCCTCCTGCCCGGCAAAATCAAAAGCCGGGGCCCGCCAGAGGATCTGAGGAGTCTGGCGGGCCAAATAAATACAATAAAATCTCCTCGTTTGTTGCTGCCTGCCACGCTCTTCTGTGATAACCAAAGTCTCTCTTTCTCCGCTTTCATCGACTCAGGCTGTGAGCGTAACCTAATCGACTCTAACCTCGTCCAGCAACTCCAGATTAAAACCGTTCCTCTCTCTCAGCCTCTCAGTGTGTCCGCCATAGACGGAAAAAGACTCCACCGTGTTACCCACCAAACCCAGCCCCTCGAGCTACTTCTGTCAGGTAACCACCGAGAGACAATAACTTTCTTTGTTTTTCCCTCTGCATGTTCCCCGCTGGTCCTCGGGTTCGAGTGGTTGGAGAAGCATAACCCTCACATTAACTGGACTAAACGTCTTCTGGAATCATGGTCCACTACGTGCCACGAAACCTGCCTTCGTTCTGCTGCCCCTATGGTGGGGCCTCCTAGTGGTGGGGGGGAGATGGACTCTCCTGACCTTTCTTCAGTTCCCTCTGAGTACCATGACTTAGCCCCTGTCTTCAGTAAGGTCAGTGCGACGTCCCTACCTCCACACAGACCATACGATTGCGCCATTGAACTTTTACCTGGTGCACCTCTTCCTAGCAGCAGATTGTATAACATTTCCAAGCCCGAAAGAGAAACAATGGAAAAATACATCAACGAATCATTAGCTGCTGGAATAATTCGCCCTTCATCCTCTCCATTGGGCGCCGGTTTCTTCTTCGTGGGCAAGAAGGATGGTTCCCTGAGACCCTGTATTGATTATCGAGGTTTGAATCAGATCACAATTAAAAATAAATACCCACTGCCTCTTCTCGCCTCTGCCTTTGAACCTGTACAGGGTGCAACAGTGTTTTCCAAGCTGGACTTAAGAAACGCCTATCATCTCCTTAGGATACGAGAGGGCGATGAATGGAAAACTGCCTTTAAGACACCCTTGGGTCAATTCGAATACCTGGTGATGCCCTTCGGTTTAACTAACGCTCCTGCCTGCTTTCAGGCTTTGGTTAATGATGTTCTCAGAGATTTCCTCAACGTGTTTGTTTTTGTGTACATTGATGACATTCTCATTTATTCCAAGGACCTCCATGAACACAAGAGACATGTCCGTCTTGTCTTACAGAGACTACTGAAAATAAGCTGTTCGTGAAAGCCGAGAAGTGCGAATTCCATCAACCTTCAGTCACCTTTTTGGGGTTTGTGCTCGAGGGCGGCCAGGTAAAACCTTCAGAAGACAAGATCAAAGCAGTTTTAGACTGGCCAGTTCCTGAGAACCGAAAACAGCTACAGAGGTTTTTAGGGTTCGCTAACTTCTATCGTCGATTCATAAGAAACTACAGTCAAACCGCCCTTCCATTAACCTCTCTGACTTCCATTAAACGAACTTTTCAGTGGACTCCCGAGGCTCAAGCTGCCTTTGAGAAACTCAAATCCTTGTTTTCTAGAGCTCCCGTTCTGATACAACCTGACCCAACAAAACAGTTCATCCTAGAGGTGGATGCTTCAGATTCTGGGGTTGGAGCGGTTCTCTCCCAGAGGCTCGACTCTGATCAGAAGATACACCCATGTGCTTTCTTCTCTCGTAGACTCTCTTCCGCAGAACAGAACTATGACGTGGGTGACCGAGAGCTCCTGGCTATTAAGTTGGCGTTGGAAGAATGGAGACATTGGCTGGAGGGAGCTGAGCATCCGGTTCTTGTGTGGACAGACCACAAGAACCTGGCTTACATCCAGTCAACAAAGCAGGCAAATCCTCGCCAATCCAGGTGGTCAATCTTCTTCTCACGTTTCAACCTTATCATTTCCTACAGACCCGGATCCAAGAACGTGAAGCCCGATTCTCTCTCTCGTCTCTACTCCGTCGATCATCCAGAGACACCTGAACCTGTCCTTCCAGCTTCATGTACCATTGGAGTGGTCAATTGGGAGATAACGGACCTAATCAACTCTGCCCTAGCCACAGAACCAGATCCAGGTACCGGTCCGCCTAATCGTACATATGTCCCATCTTCTGTCAGGTCCCGTCTGATCCAGTGGATGCATGCCGCCAAATTCACCGCTCATCCAGGAGTGAGTAGGACAGTTGCTCTCATCTCCAGGCGCTTCTGGTGGCCCACACTCCACAAAGACGTAAAGGAGTATGTGTTGGCTTGCCCCACATGTGCCCGCAACAAAGCCTCACACCAACCTCCTTCAGGCCTGCTTCAACCACTACCTGTTCCCTCGCGTCCATGGTCCCACATAGCCATTGATTTTGTCACCGGTCTCCCTGTCTCCCGAGGTATGTCCACCATACTAACCATTGTTGACCGTTTCTCGAAGTCTTGCCATCTAGTTCCCCTCAGGAAACTTCCCACGGCCTTCCAGACAGCCCAGCTACTTATTAAACATGTTTTCCGACTTCATGGCATTCCCCAGGAAATCCTCTCGGACAGAGGTCCACAATTCATCTCTCAGGTATGGAAAGCTTTCTGTTCTGCTCTCGGCTGCAAACCATCTCTCACTTCAGGTTACCACCCTCAATCAAACGGCCAGACAGAACGTATGAACCAGCAACTGGAATCCACCCTCCGCTGTCTCACTTCCAATAACCCCGTGGATTGGAGTCAATACCTCCCGTGGATAGAATATGCCCACAACTCTCTCCGTTCTGCATCCACTGGACAGTCCCCATTCCAGGTCAGTCTCGGATACCAACCACCTCTTTTCCCCGCAGATGAGAGAGAGATATCGGTGCTGTCCGTCAACCAACACATCCGTCGCTGTCAGAGGATTTGGAGGGAGACCATCGCCACACTCAACCAGTCATCCGCATCAGTTAAACGTTTCGCCGACGCCAAGAGACGTCCCGCCCCCGAGTATTCTGAAGGCCAGGAAGTGTGGCTCTCCACTCGAGACATCCCCCTCAAGGGGATGTCTCGAAAACTCTCCCCGAGATTCATTGGACCCTTTAAGATCTCACGAGTCATCAACCCCTCAGCTGTTCGTCTCCAATTACCTCAGTCCCTCCGAATCCACCCTACATTCCACGTCTCCCAGATCAAGCCTGTTTCTTCGAGCCCCTCTGTGCCCACCGTCCGACTCCCCACCACCCGCCCTGGAGGTCGATGGCCATCCGGCCTTCACAGTGCGCCGTGATCATGGACTCCCGTCGAAGCAGGTCGCGGATGGCAGTACCTGCGTCGACTGGGAGGGCTACGGACGAGGATAGATCCCAGTGGGTCCCAGGCCTGCACACATCCCCGACCCTACACTCATCGAGGAGTACGAGCGTTCCTGCCCATCTACCTCTTCCGGACCGCCAAGGGGCGGTCGTTGAGGGGGGGGTACTGTTGGGAGCTGGAGAAAATCCCATCTTTCTCCAGCAGAGTCCGCCGTGGATCCTCTGAGGGAGCCTCCTGCACAGCTGCAGCTCATCTAGATCATCAGAGGATCCACTATATAAGCTGTCTTCAGACCTTGCCTCAACGCCGCAGTGTTGTTCCAGTTGGTCAGCGCTAAAGCCTAGATCTTTTGAGTATCTCCATGACTTTGAATCCAGGTTGGATTCTAACCACTATCTCTGTGTTTCCAGGAAACCCGTGTCTCCTCCGTGAAAGCTCAGGAAGAGCTAACCTGCCGAGCCGACCCTCTGAGCCAAACCCTGAAGATTCTCTGAGAACCTCCAAGCAGCTCTGGACTAGAGCTGGGAAACCAAAGCTAAGGTCTGTTCAAGCTAGACGTGAGACGCTGAAGCAGCAAACGGACTCTGCTGATAAACCCTTCTCCAGAACCAACAGTGACTCTCCCAAGGGAGAACCTCCAAGAACCCTCAAGGTACAATCAGTACTCCTTTGAAAACCAAATCCTGTCAGCAGTCCATAACAGCTCTGTCTCTCACGCAGACTCCGGTGAAACCAGAACCCAGGCCCGAACCAGTCATCAGTACTAAAGGTGAGTAAAACTGTTTGTGCCCTTCTGGAAAAATAACTCCAGCTTTTTTAGCCACAGTGCAACACTTAAAGCTCTTTGTTATGTTAAACATAAATTGTGGGAATCTTTGTATCCTAAACTGTACTAGGGATCTAAGATGACCCTTGATTTCTTAAAATGCAGTATCCAGAAAACCATTGTATTTTTCTTCATTTTGACACATCAAAAGCACAAACCTTGAAAATTTCATTGCTTCTTCCAATAAAACTGTATATGTATGTGTCTCTTTTAGGACTGCCCTGCCTTTTTTTTCCAATTTTATTCCAAACAGATGCCATGACGGCCTGATAATTTAGTTGGCATTCTAGACTTGCAGGTTCCCTTCACATCTCCAGACTGATCTTCAAAAAAATAAAATAGAGGTGCTAAAACGTTTGTACAAGAGAAAGAAAACACACATGCAAGAACTAGAAATGTTAAAGGTGATCTACGATTGCATGCACTGTTGATAGACAAAAGAAAAGTAAATAAGAAAAAATGCATGATACTGGTGATTTGGGGGTTGAAGTTATGAGTAATGGAAATGGAGGTACTAATAATAATTATGAAAATGAATAATAATGATAGTAATTATGAATAATGTTTAAAGTGCACTTTAAATCCAAGTGCTTCGATCAAAAAATTAAACTATTTTAAAGTTGAATTAAAAATATCAAATAGCAGTCATAAAACCTGGGAAAGCTGACGACCAACTCCCAAGTGTTCTGGTTTTGTTTAGGCTGGGGTCAGTTTCACGAAGCATGTTAAACAAGTTCAGATTCAAATCCGCAACTCTAAATTGATCTAGCCTAAAGTCGGGAACTCTGAGTGTTCTGTTTCACAACGGCTGCTAACAATTAGTTCAATCAATTTTATCTGGTCCACTCAGAGTTAAGCGCATGCTTATAAAAAGCCAATATCAGTGCAGCACCGATTCGATGACTTTACATATTTTATTTGGCTTTTCTGACATTATCAGCTTGAATGAAAATATATTTATAATATCTGACAAACATTTTTTTCATAGAAAATAATACAAATGCTGACCAGTAATATTAGGAATATGGAGATCTGAAATTGAATTGCTTTGACAAACATAGATCTGTCCAGTAAAGCACATTCAAATGAAATTACTCTTAATTAAAAACACTTATCATTTATTTAAAAGTATGTAATAAATTTATACTTTAAGTACTTTCCATTTGTATTCTGAATGAGACCTGACTTCCCCTTTAAGGACCCAGGTAATGTGGCTGATGATTTTCAGGTGCCCGCACCTGCAGCCAATGACCCAATCTCTGCAGCACCTCCAGGAGAAGCCCTCTCTTGACAGTCTGTTTAACACCTATAATTGCATTTAAACAACTGACATTTCTGCATTTAGTTGTATTTACTCTGATGTGTTCACAGTTATTCTTGTGGTTAATGTTTGTGAGTTACTGTAGCTTCAGTTCTTGTTGATCCATCCCCTGCAGCATTTTCAGTAAATATGACTCACCTGATCCTTGTCTTGGCTTGCTTTTCCCTCCATGTGTACCCACACTCATTCTCCAGTCTTTTTGTGGTGCCTCCAGTCCTTCTGCATTAATCGGGATATTTTGCAAAGCTGTCTTCTTTATATTTGCCCTTTCAGTCCTAATGACAACTGCCTTTAGTGAAATAGGTACATTTTCAAGAAACAGCAACATGCACATACAGTATTTGAGTATCAGTTGTGGTAAATATATGCAAACAGCAGAATAAGAGAACATGATGTAGAGGACTACCTTGAAGATGCCTACTATGGATTTTTTGCAGCCTTTGTCCTGTTTTTCTCCTTTCTGTTACAAGTTCAACTTTAAATTTAAGTATAGAATTAAGTCAATGTCTGAGAGGAAAAGTTAATTGTCTACTGTATAAGAAACCCAGATCTGGATTTTTTGGGAAGAAACTCGTCAGCCTAGTGCTACATTAGCCATGCTTTGAATCTTTTAATTTCAATCTCTCAATTTAGTTTATGTCACCAATATGGTCAGATTATTGGGAAGGGTAAGTTATACTTTAACTATCGATGTACTGTAAGAAAGAGTGCATGATAGGTGAATTAATGAACTGATGAAGGTAGTAGTGGTAAAATTAAGTGCTAATATATTAATAGGTTATTAGTGCTACATTACAGGTTGTTGGTGTAATGCATTCTGACCGCAGTTAGTTTGAATAACCTGTAGAATAATTCCTTCGCACAGCTTGGGTGCCTGCTGCTAAAGAGGGTCCTTAAGGCTTCCACTGTCTCACAGAGAGGGTAAGAGAGTTTTTCCATGATTGATATCAGTTTAGCTGCCATCTTCCTTGTCATGCATTCTGCCATTGGTTGGTGTTTTTTGGGCAGGGTGGCTGTTTTTCTTCCTTCTGCTCTGCTCCACTATTCTGACTGCTTAACATAATTTCTTACTGCTGCCCAATTAACAAGTTGTTTCACAGAGAAATCTGCCTATCAATATACCTCCGTCTCTCAGCCAGTCTCCGCCAGATTGTCTCCCTGCCTGCATGAGGTTATTTCCAGTGCTTGTGTGCATTCCTGTGTTTCCCCTAATTTAGGTCCCTGGTCAAGACCTGAACTCCCTCAGCCAGCCACCAACCTCTTCAGCTTACCTCCAGTTCATCATATCCTCACCACTCAATAAAATGTTTAAGACGTCCCCATTTCTGGTTTAATTATTAGGTTCTATGTCAAACTCACGAACATGTGGTGCACCACTGGTGCAATTTAAGGAGCCTTCCTACTGAAATTGATCACCACCTTCTTTGTCTTGCAGGCGTTAATACTCAGGCTCCTCACTTTTCACAAGACAGCAAAGACAGTGATGACCTGCCTGTACTAATACTGGTCCCCCTCTGGCACACATTCAACTATGGCTGCATCTTCTGAGATCATCTATGTAGCTGTTATTTGATCCAAATGTGATGTGAAGTTTAAGGTTTAGATTTATTTATTTATTTTACACGGATAGTGTACATTAGAAAGCATTCCTGCAAATACACCAGAATTAGCCAAAAGGCTATTTTTCATCTGTTGTCACTGGACAGATCTTAAAATTCTCTACTTAAAAAAAAAACAACAGTAAGAATTTTACAATGAAAAATACAAATATAAAAAGAAATACAAAATAACTATAACTCTTCAAAACTGTTTTAAAAATACAGAATAAATGTTCTCTGGACTGCAGATTTTAGGTTAATAAAATAAAACATTTAAACTATATATATATATATATATATATATATATATATATATATATATATAT
>JAGKQL010004728.1:0-12941 GCA_018398635.1 Cyprinodon brontotheroides
TACTTAACCATAGGGATAAAAAATAGCACTGTGATTCAAATTATAACAATTGTATTTTGAATAAAAATGAGAGAACGAGGGGTGCTAAAAAACACATCCTCCAAAGACAGATATTTTTTAGATGAGATGGCAGCATACAATTCATTGACATAATACTGATCTTGCTGGATTTTATTCTGGCAGCTTTGGTGCGGGGTTATCTCGTTTACTTTATCTTTTCCAGAAGATTTAACTTTAAAAACCTTGCCCTCATAATTTGCAGTTAATTTATTTATAAAGAAAAATATAAACGCTGCTTAAGCTAATTCAAATGAAATAAAAAGTAAAATAAGTAGCCAACCTTATCACTGTCTGTAACCTACTAACACGGTAAGGAAAGCATCAGATGAGCTACCTGAGAAACTAATGTTACGTTTCCCCACATGGTCACTCATCCTGCTGATCAGCTCTCTTCACTGCCATCGAAGGCTCCAACGTGTTTTCTTTTCAGGTGCTGCATCATAACAGTGGTTCCGTGCCATGTTCATTTGTTTTACAAAAGTTGCATGTTACGACTTTTTAAACTTTACAAAGCGCAGGCTATTTTAATTATTGTGATCAATTTTTGCCGCCGTCAATCCCGGCATGCATGCGCATTTGCAGTCTGGGCGCTGGAGGGTAAACATCCTGCGGCTCTGACTGCAATGCGCTGAGAGAGGGACTCCTGCGGAGAGGGAGAATGGAGTTGGGATGGGGGCTTTCCAGCAGAGTAGGAAGGCGATACATGCTTTCACGCAAGAGTCTCCAAAGCCGCCAGTGACACACCGTAAAAGTCGCCAGATTTGTGAGCTAAGTCGCTTTTTTGAAAAATATTGTCGCTGGAGGGGTCTGAAAAGTAAGCTAAATATAGCGACAAAGTTGCTGAGTTGACAACACTGTCGTTCATTGTCGCTCTGTTTAGTACGTCATATGCTTGCTTGATCTGATTGGTTTATTTGGCCCGTCTATCACCAACATAGGCCAATCAGCTAACCAAGTATTTTCGCCCCTTCCCAAAATTACTTCAACGGAAGGTTTCCAAATGGATATGCGGAGCAAATCCAGCAAATCCATCTGGCGGAGTCAGGTTAAATGCAAATAGGAGAGATGAATAAAACATAATAATGTTTTATTGCAAAATTTACTTAATCAGGAACCATTTACCTTTAGTTAATAAATTAAGTTCTTTGAGTGAACTAGCAGCTAACAGACATGAAGCTTGTTCTAGCTTTATAAACACAGCACAGTCTGCCATGCGGCCTGTTATGTCTTTACTCAACAGTAAACACATGATATGGTCAAAATAACCAAAAAGGCATATTGTCTAACTGAAACATATGTCCCTAAATGCTCCAGATTTTCAAAACTCTGCTGCTGCCTTTGGAAGGTTTCAGGTTTTCTCCACGAGTTAGTAACATAGCAGCAGGCCTCACGCATCAGTGGTTCTTTTGCTTCACATTAGAGAAACTTTCCTCCTCTCAAGCATCTGAAAGTTCCTGAAACTTAAATTGAAATGTTGCTAACAGTCTGTTTTGCAGCAATTAGGTCCTGAATGTCAACCATTGGGTCCAGTTAGCCTCTGGTCATTTCGCAGCATCTGGTTCCGGACATGAGGCCATAATGATGTTCCTCCGATGTAAACCTCACAGAACGTTGTGGAAAAAAGAAGAAAAAACAGGTAGAGACAGTTGCTTTATCTTAAGGCACCATGATGGTTATGCTTAATATGATGCATGGGCATTGGTTCCCAACAGAGATGGCAAAAGTACTCACTTTCCGCTAAAAATTACTTGAGTAAAGTACAGATACTTGTGTTAAAAAATACTCTGGTAAAAAGTGGAAGTACTGATTAAACTTCTTTTACTCAAGTAAAAGTAACAAAGTACAGGCTTGTAAATTTACTTAAAGTATAAAAGTAAAAGTAGAAACCACTTTTTCATGCCGTTGCCTACATTTTAAATGGATGTCTGCCAATAGGACTAGATCTCCGTTGTGTTCATTTTCAATCATCTCGTCGTCCATACTACTATGCTAACGCCACCGCCACCAAGCTGCAATGATTTGCCGCGAATGAATACCGCCGAATCTGTCGATTCATCTTGTAGTGAATGCGTCAAATGCAACGCAGATTCCCATCAATTAGATTGAATTTGGTATTGATGACGTGAAAAATAACGGTAACTCCATTGAAATGATTCAAAACTAAAGTAACGAGCCAATTTCTTAAAATGTAAGGAGGTAGAAAGTACAGATATTTGAGTAAAATGTAAGGAGTAGAAGTAAAAAGTCGCCATAAAAATAAATAAGTAGTAAAGTAAAGTAAAAATATCAGAAAAATCTACTTGAGTACAGTAACGAAGTATTTGTACTTCGTTACTTCCCATCTCTGGTTCCCAATGTCCAAAAGTGTTATGGTTTATGACACGATAGGAATAATGACAACAACTCGGCTCCCCTTTGGAGCTATAGTTGAAATCCTCCTCTTTTAATGCCATGCCTATCAGGAACTTCTCTTGATTGTAACTTCTGGAAGTTTAAAACCTATTGAAAACCGTTAAGCATAAAATTTCACCGGTAAAATTTTTTCCACCATAGACATGTTAGACATCATTGGAAAGCTTAGATTGATCCACAACTCAATTACCAAGTTAATTTTATGGACACAGCAAGCACCAAAGCACTGTTAACACAGGTATAGAAGCATGTGAAAATGTAAACCTGACAAAGCAACCACAACTACATACCTTTGAAGGCATCCATAAGCCGTTTTGTAAATCTTATCTTCAATTATTTTATACTCCACTCATCCATAAGGGTCCACTGATTAAAAGTAATCCAGCATATTCCTAATAGAAATATTCCATGAAGAGAAAATTGCCCATAACCTTCAGTAATTGAAACCAGGCTCGGCTGGATCGAAGCGTGCGGCCCCAAGCTGAGTGACACTATTTTTTTGAAGTTTGGACGCTGATTTAGTTTTATTACAATTCCTAAAGCTGAAAAAATTCAGCTCAGAAAAGGCAAAGGGGCTTATTTTAGCTTATAAAGCGTCATTTTTTTTTACTATTTTTTAAATAATTAAATTTTGTGTTTCTCTCTTCCACCACCAGAAGGCGCCTGGCTCCGGTTCGCCTTCTCACGCACCTGCAAGCCTTTACCTCATCACCGGACTGCTCTTAAGCTGCTGGTTGCCACTACTTCAACGCCAGAGTGTTTGCCATTTTGGGGTACTCTAGCCAAACCTTGTTTATGCTGAGTCTAATCTGAGTTTTGCATTTTGAGTTTTTGTCCTCTAGTCAAGCTGAGATCTCATAGGGTTTTACTGAGCGCTTGTTTTCTCCCTTTGCCTTTCGGCAGGAAGCCTTCCTGCAAACTGGACCCTTTTGGACCGCCTCCTCCCAAGTGGGATCAACTGAGCCTTACACTGAGCAAGGGATTCCAAACAGGAGGTTTGGATCCAGCCACCTTTGAGCACACTGAGATCTCTCTGAGTAAAGAAGTCATCTTCACCACGACCCGTTCAAGTACCACAGGAAAACTGAGTTGCAACCAGCGGCTGCATCATTCAACTCCGTCCGAGTTCTGGGTAAACCCTGTTCCGCCTTCCACCGAATCAAACATTCTCTGGAAGACCATCACACAGACTGAAGTCTAAGTGTCTCTACTTCTCTGGAAACGTGAGTGGCAACTAATCCTCTCCTTCAAGATTGACAACTCCAATTTCCCACTGAGCCTGAACCTAACAGCCTGTCTCCCCTTCGTCTTCCAGTTTCCGGCTGAGCAGAGTTCGGAGGAACCTTCAATATACCCTTCAATAAAACCCGTTGAACTTTTATATTGTGTCTCTCTGTTTGGCTTAATTGCATGTGGGTCCGAGCCTTAGAAAGAATCATGACAAGATTCTACATTTTGTTATATACAGTGATTCTGAAAAGAAGCGGAAAATAATTGCCTCATAAATATTTTGTGGCCATCAAAATGCTTCAGTGTTAGTCTATGGATGAAATAGTAAAACAAAGCATTGTAAAAACATTTGGCACATTTCATCGGCGTTGCCAGACCCCATTTACTGGGGCACTTGCCCCAGTATAAATGAGCTGTGCCCCAGTATAAATCTCATTAATATTTGCAACAGTGATAAATTTTTTTTAATGCATCAATTTAGATAATTCCAACGGGAGGAGACGTATATTTCTACTCAAATGCGTAGCAAGTGTGTTGTTTACTCCAAGTTGAGGATGAATTAGCGCCCCCACGTCAGCGCATGTCACTGAATGAACTGCAGGTAAATTAACAACGCTGCTCTCAACTGAGTTGGATGGGACACTGTGCAGCCGCAACGCATTTTTAGTTCTGGTAACGTTTCTTACCTGTTAATTTTATTATTTTCCCAGTAAAACCACATGATTTATAGGCTACTAACTGAAGATTACTGCATTGGTTTGTAGATGGATATCAGGAAATTCCTCACATGAAGCAGAGACAGGGAAGCAGTAAAACAAGATGAGAGAGAGGGAGGTAAGGTCCCGTGATGAATTAGTCTTTTAAGCTAAGCAGTTACATTAGGAACGTTATAAGCAATATGATTAATATTTACATAATTATAAATTTAAGGTTTTTTAATGTTTGCTGTAGAGAATGAGAATGAAGGTGCTGGAGTAGGAAAGGGAGGAGGAGGCATGATGGTCCTAAACAAGTGAAGTTGTCCCACTAACCCCAGGACAAAGTTGGAGTAAAAAAAACTTTCATTTAATTCAATTTGGTTTGAAAGCTTTTTATGGTTGAAAAAGAAAGCCTTGTCATGAAGGATATGCAGTGTGTTTTCAACTTGCTTAATAACATCGTGTTCCCAACACTAACGCAGGTCATCCAGATCTTCCTCACCATCCCAGTCTACAGCTGGAGTTGTGAAAGGTCATTCAGTGTGTTGAGAAGGATCCACACTTGGCCGAGGTGCACAATGGGACAAGACAGGCTCCATCATCCTGCTATTTTATCAGTTGAAAAGGAAGAACTTTCTAAGCTGAGTCACAGTCTAGTGATTGACCGCTTTGCAAAAATGAAAAATAGGAGGAACACTTTAATGATCAAAAAATATAATAAAAACTTAGCTCAGGATGAGTTAAACTTTCCCCCGAACTAAAACTCTGAAACCTAGGAATTAATGAATAATTCAGAATGTGTATAAGGAAACTTTTTATTTGTCAAAGTTGTTGATGTCTTATTTTTTATAGCTGCAATGTTGAAATTGTTAATGTTTGTTAAAACAAATATGCTCTTATACTCATTAATATCTCAACTGGTAATTTTGGTAGGAATTTATCAGGGTGGGGCAGTGTGCTTGTCTGTATTTGTGTATGAAGGAGGGGCACATGCGGTAGGGGGCCAGTGCCCCAGTAAAGCTTTGTGCCTAGCAACGCCCCTGGCACATTTGGAGAGGTTTGGAGACGCGGGTGACACCAAAAGTTCAAAACCCAACAGATCTAGAAATGTTATAGCTAGAGGTCTGAAATGTTCTGCATTTTTGGTTGACATGATGTAGAACAAATGTAATACAATGAGACCTGCCTTTTCTCAAGCATGTCTTTATTACTGCTGTTCAAAAAAGACCTATAATTCGGCGTTGGCAGCCAGCCTACACAGCATTCAGGGGTCTTATTTCATTCTCAAGGTGAGGGATAAGATCTCTGGAATATTTCCTGATAGTGGCTGGCACACAGGTTTGACTTCATCCTCTGTAATATTCCAAACAAAATTAAAATAGCTGCAAATATGTCAGCTATTTCTGCAGTGGTGTTGAACTTGGTGTCCAAGTCATTTATAATGCTGTCCATGGCAATGAAAACCACTGTTTTTCTAAACATTGTATCTGCGTTGTCCTGAGCTATCCCCTCTAGAGAAGTCTCATCATGAAACTCATCATGAAATGTCTTCCTTTTCTTTTTCCGTCTGTTTTTCTTTACAAACTGAGATTCCACATCCAGACATGAGTGCCTCCAATCCATCTCTTAGAGATTGTAAAAGCACTGATATTGGCTATTTCTGTTTCAAAAGAGATTTTCCAAACTGGATGATCAAATTTCTGTCATCAATGCACTGTAGAACTTTGAGCCAGACAGTAAATAGCACAATGCAGTCAAATGACACAAAGTAAATCCACTGGCCTCTGATCTGGCTTCATTGGTGAGGCTGCATGTTTTGATTACATGCTCAAGGTCTTCAATGACAGAGGGAAGGTGTTTTGCTAGATGCTTAGCTGCCATGATCCTTGCACTCCAGGAAGTATCTGAGAGGCGATGCAAAGTGCAACGGGTTTTCTCAGCGAAGATGGCCCAGCGTTCTGGACAGGCACTGAAGAATGTGTAAAGCCGCCCACAAGATATAATGTGTGAGAAGCACAGGGGAAAAAAGTAGCTAAATTATTTTTCTTTAGTATCTGGGCTTGGACTCCCTTACCTTGCCATCTACAGTCTCAAATGTCAATTCATTTTTCATGAAGCACTTTTTTAATCATTTCTGCAATCTCACTGTCTGTCTTTTTGTGAAAGTCCTTAAATTCCAAGAACCGTTCTTTGATCTCCCAGTCATTAGTTTCTTTATTGTAGCTGACACATCCTTTTAAATTGTGTTCAGGACTTTTTGGCCACACAAATCAATAAATTCATTCTGAAGGTCAGAGGTCAGGTAATGAGTCAGTCTAGTTCCTTCCTTATGTTCCTGACTTTTTCCAAGTGCTCACTAAGCAGTTGATCATACAACGGCAAAAGCTTGTGTGCCTCAGAAATTGCCATTATTGATATCATGAATGTGAGGGACCGAGATGAAAAGCATGAGGAGTCACAGGAATTAATACAAAAAGAGTCTTTTTTTTACCCAAAAAAGAAACTTACAAAAAATACATGAGTTCAAGTCATAAAAGAGGCCAACCAAAAGGAAAAAATTTAACTCAAACAAACGGTGCCCAAACTAACTGGCTGCATAAACAAACATAACTTACCTCAGAAATAAATGACACACAAGGGTATATATACACTGGCTGATCAGACCATTAACACAATAGGGGTAATTCAAACTAAACAAACAACCACAAATTACAAACATTGGCAGTACAGTTAGGTTTGGCAAAAAAAAAAAAATCTATAACTTAGAAAAATGAGAACACACCAACTGCAAACAAATCCTAAGTGAAAAATGCAAAAAATTAGAAAAGGAAAATTCAAATTCCCCCCTTTAAGCTGGAGCTGATGGACCAGTCCAATTTCCCCCTTCTGCATTTAGCAGATCTGAACCCTGACTGCCATCTTTTTTCTGGCCAAACTCCTAGGCACAATAGGTAAGAAACAGATTAGTGACAAAAACAGAAAGAAATATGAATGAGTGCAAACAAATACAGTAAACTAAATGTGCGCGCTTACAAATAGAACACATGTATTTGAACTAAGAATAAAGTTTAATTGCAAACTAAAGTATGTGTATGGATTAAATAAATAAAGGTGCATGTATTAACCATTTTACTAATTAGTTTGTTTTCTGACTCCTTTATTTAAGTAATATCTGTTCAATTGATCATTGCATACAAATTACTTTTTCTTGACTTGTTCTTTTTCTCTGTGATAGGCTGGCGACCTGTTCATGGTGTACCCTACCTCTTGCCCATTGACAGTTTGCATGTTTTCTGGGTTCCTCCTACTAGTGATGGGTCGGGCAACACCGATGCGTTGGCGCATGTGTCGGTCTCATAGAGCGAAACCTGTGTCGACGTGTGTATCGCTACGGAAAAGACCGATGTTTCAAACTGATTGACAAGCCTTTATAAGGAAGCGCATCTGCCAAAACAATCTTGCGTGTTTTGCGACTATAAAATTCATCAAAAATTATGGAGCTTCCTCAAGCAAAAAGAAAGGTTTCTGCCGTGTGGGACCACTTTGATGTCATTTCGGAAAATAAGGTATTTGTTTTAATATCCTTGTTTCATCCTGTTCCTCTCAGAGTTTCCACTTGATTTTCTGAGTAGAAATTCATTTCAAAGTGACCTTTAGTTTACTGTTTGTGTTATTTTCTACAGGTTAAATGTCGCAATTGCTCAACAGAGCTTGCATATTTAAATAACAGCACCTCCTCAATGCTGAGGCATTATAGGGCCAAGCATGAGAGTGAAATCCATGATACACCCATGATGAACTCAGGTATACAGGTATTTTACAACTTACTGACTTTGTTTTATTGATAATTCTGAATAATTTACACTTTCTCATTTTTAACCATCAGCTTCCAGGAAGCAGATGCTTGATGAGGCTGTGCTTAATTTCATTGTAAAGGACTGCCAGCCCCTCGCTGTTGTGGAGAATGAAGGGTTCAGGGAGCTGGTTCAGCTCCTTGAGCCCTCATATGTTTTGCCAACCAGAAAGGTTTGTGTGGAAATTATCTAAAGTGGTAGTTTATTCATCAAATTTATTTTAAATATATTGATTTTCTTCTGGTTTGACTTGGTGTGGTTTTCAGACCATCAAACAACTGTTGGCCAAAAAGTACGAGGAGGAACGGGAACGAGTGAAAATGGAAGTACAGCAGGCTGCTGACAGAATGTGCCTCAATAGTTGGAAGCTCAAATGGTTGTGCAAAAGGTTGTGCAACAAAATATAAGTCTGATCTTATTGTATTAATTTTCAAAGAATATTTTTTTGTTTATCAGGTTCAAGTCGTTTCTGTGATCATTGTGGGTTTTTCTTTTAATAAATGAGGGTAACACATACTTTTGTCCATGTGTGTATCTGTTAACTAAGAACTAAATTCCAGTTCATTTAAGTTAATCTACATTTTCTTTAGTTAAAAAAAATCTTAAAAAAAAAAAATTCCATTTCTTTTGGGTATTTTTGCTGACACTGGTCAAATCTGATTTGATCCAGGCCTGGTTGGATTTAATTCAGAGGGTTCTGCTATGGATTTGCTAGCATACCCAACATATGGTTGAAGTGATGATTTATTTCTTAATTTAAAGACACTAAAGACAAGGGCGTAGGTTTGATTTAAACTTTGGTAGGGAAACTACTGGTCTGATGTCATTGGCCCAATGCAAAAATATGCATGCTTGTTTTTTTATGCTTGATGGGAAAATCAGGGTGTATTTCATTTAAAGAGAAAAACAGTATTTCTTGCTACATTTATACAAATGTTATAGGCACTACACACACTAGGTGCTGTTTATCAATGACTGAAGCTTAAGTGGTTCTGATGAATGAGGAATTAGGACTTTTCCACTTTGAAAAGGTTTGCATTTGAAATTACCAGCGACTTAGGCAGTTGGTAAATCTGTGCCTATTCAACAGAATATAGTCTAAATATGTCTGTTATATTTGGATTTATACTTTTTTTGTATTTTGAAGATATAGAATTGTGCAGAGGTAAATAGAGGTAAAACCCGCTCTTTTAAATGTTCTCTTTGTATCATGAAACAAAGCGAAATATTAGATTCAAGGGGCGCCAAATAAATGCATTGTATTTACATGTGCCCTGGAACTAGAAGAGGAATTGACACTGAGCATTTCATATATTAACCTCACGTTACAATTATTGAAATAATGTCAACAAATTTAGTAATCAGTTAATCGTTAACTGGAGTATAGAGACTCTAAAACATGTCTTAAGCTCACACAGCGACCCACTTAGAGCAGGAATTATACTAATATTGAAATTTTAGATAAAACATTTTTTTCGTCTGTCAATATTCTGCATCCAAAACTCCTCTACTGCTGCAACAATGCTGTAATGTAAATTATAAACAAGTTATTTACATGTAATTGTTGCCAGGGACAAGTAGGTCGGTCCAAAATTTTGATAGGGACATGTCCCTATGGTCCCTATGCAAACCTACGCCAATGCGTGTAACTTCGCTTTTGACAGAACTCCATTTCAGCGTTTTCCAGTTCTGCAACTGTTAAAGAAAAACTCCGGTCACATTCAGAATACAAACTTTTTATGCATAACCCTGACCCAATTAATTACCTATTAATTATTGGGTAAGATTGTAAGTGTGAACTCTATTTTTGCAGAAAAGGTGGTCAGCAGCACAAAGTTTCTGGGGGTGCACATCACGGACAACCTCACCTGGACTGTAAACACTTCATCTCTAGTGAAAAGGGCACAGAAGCGCTTGTACTTTCTGCGGAGGATGAGGAGAGCCGCCTGCCCCCGCCCATCCTCACAACCTTCTACAGAAGCACCATAGAGAGCATTCTGACCAGCTGTCTCTCTCTGTGGTGTGGAGGCTGCAGAGCCTCTGACTGGAAGAATGTGAGGAGGGTGGTGAGGACAGCAGAAGGAATCATTGGGGCTCCTCTTCCCTCCATTAAGGACATTTCATCACAGCGCTGTGTGTCCCGAGCCCGTAATATCATCAAAGACCCCTCACACCCCCACCATGGACTGTTCTCCCTGCTGCCCTCTGGAAAGAGGTTCCGCAGCATCCGCTGCAGATCCACCAGGTTGTGCAACAGCTTCTTCGCCACTGCCATCAGACTGTTGAACCTTTGATCCACAAACCGAACTCTGCACCTATTGCACATTATCGGGCATCAAATGCTGCTGAACTTTTAACTTTTAGCCCTTTAATTGTTCATCTCATTCTATTTTCAATAACGCATTTTTTGCACAAATGCCTATTTGCACTGAACCACTGCAACTTGCACACTGTCTCTTATCCTCTGCACTGTTCACACTTTGACCACTGCTGCACTTTTTGTATTTTTCTATAACTTGTGCCATTTGAAATATCAATGCAACGTTCATAAGCTGTATGTAACGCAATTTCGTTCTGTATGCACCCTGTGCATACAAAATGACAAATAAAGAAGTCTAAGTCTAAGTCTAAAAATGGGCCAATAAATCTGATTCATCTTAGACTGACCGTCTAAAAAAAACAAACAGCTGGACATGTGTTTTCTCTTACATTGCTGGTTAAAGAAAGAAGTAATGCTGAATTGTGTATCTATCTGACCAATGCTATATTTTTGTTAGTTTTATATTCCTTTGCAGTCCTGCTAGCCCACTTCTAAAAAAGGAGGAAACTGACTTTGATGGATGTGTGACATTATAAATTGTTCATTGTGTGCTTCAGAGCTGGAGCATGAATTCATCTTTTAAATTCTAAAATAATTGTATTCAACTCTTAGAAATAACTCAGGCTCATATAATAATTTTTTTATTCAATAAATCATTTTTGTATTTATGTTCAGTTTTTTTACATGAAGGACAAATTTAAATAACTCATAGAATGTTTACTTTCTTTGGCTCCGCCCATTTGACAGTTGAAATGGAATGTTCAGCAGAAACTAACTGACCTCAGAGCTGATGACATCACAAGGAATAATCAGACGGAATCCATAGCAGGCATAATTCTGTTCCAGACATTCTCCAGCCTTTGTTCGAGACAGACCTCTTTTGACAGAGCTTGTTCGTCTTAGCTGACATCAGCGAGATATTTATCCCACATTTTACTGCTTTTCAGTTAGAAAAGACAATTTGTTGTAAGTTAGAGATGGAGCACCAACAGATTGTTAGTGAACAGAAAGCCTTTGAAGCCAAACCTTCATGGTTAGAAATTGTTGACCTGAACAGCGAAGTCGACTACAATGCAATTATTTTCCCCATGAGTCATGAAGAGGAAACTTTGACTGAATCTGCAACCAAGGGGCAAGAAAATACTTCAACTGGCCTTGATATTTCCCCCTCAATGGAAGCCCAGCAGGAAACATCTTTACCTGGTAAAGTTAAGAAGTTTCCTTCAGTTGAAGCCCAGCAGGAAACATCTCTACCTGCTAAAGTTAAGAAGTTTCCTTCAGTTGAAGCCCAGCAGGAAACATCTCTACCTGCTAAAGTTGAGAATGTTCCTTTGGTTGAAGCCAAGCCAGGACCATCTCAGATTGTTAAATTTGATTATTCTGGTTTTCTCAAAGCTCTTTCTGAATCATCTGTAACAAGCCTTTTACCAAAATCAAATCCTGCTGACCCCAAAACTTTCAACTCAACAGTAAACCAACAACCATGTAACCCCCATCCAGCTTACTATCCCCTGCCTTTGACCACAAAGGCTCCAATGCCACATCACTCATACCACCAGCCAATGCCTCTCCAACCCCAAAACCAAAGCACACAAGCCTCCTCTGAGCCTGAAACCCCTCGCTCTCAACGCGCTATCAGGAGGTGTAGACGGAACCAAAATGCCTCAACTCTGACGGCACACAACCCAATGTACATCGAGCAGGCTACAAGTCATATCAACAATCTCATGGAGCAGGTGGATGACCTAAAAAAGCAGCTTAAAAATAAAACAGATGTTCTTGATGAGGAGAGAAAACAAAGGATCACAATTCAAGTTCAATGCACAGCCTACCTGCAAAAGATCAAAGAACTTGAAGAAATGTTAGAAAATGAACGTAGCATGAAAGTGAAATGTGAACAGAAAGAGAAAGAACAGGAGAAAGCAGTAGATTTGGAGGTCCTTAATGAGCTGAATTTCCTGAAGAAGCAAGCTGAAAAAAATATATTGAATGGTGAAAAACTGTCAGCAGCTTTGATAGAGGAACGGCAGCTTAGACTGAAATGTGAGGACCAGCTTAAAACTTACCATGAACTTCATACTAAATTCGAGGAACAGCAGGAATTAGTAAAGAAACTGCAGGATCACATTGTAAATCTAACTTTGGAGTTGAACCTTGGTTCAAAAGTGGATTATCACAAAGTTTCGACCAAAAAAGACTCCTCTAAGCAAGCAGAAGTCAACAAGCCAGATCCTCACAGATCCACAACACCATCAGAGGTCTCCAGACCTTCACAGATCCCAACACCATCAGAGGTCTCCAGACCTTCACAGATCCCAACACCATCAGAGGTCTCCAGACCTTCACAGATCCCAACACCATCAGAGG
>JAGKQL010004729.1:0-13432 GCA_018398635.1 Cyprinodon brontotheroides
AATGAAATAATGGAGATGTTTTTTCCTATTACTTTTTTTTTTTTTTTACAGTGTCCTGTCTGGCAAGGTGGCAATAAGAATAATTGTCTTGATGCCAAAAGGAGCCTAACAGATTTTACTTTCACAAGTGTAGCGGTATGGCAATTGCCATATTGCTCCACTTGTTTCATGCATATAAATTGCTTTATTATAATTATGTATGCAGGAGTTTTACAGTTCATATGGACAATGCAAAATGAACGATAGATCAGAAAAGTTGCAGAAGAAATAAAGAAGGAAAAAGAAAAAAGAAAAAACAGGACAAAAAGATGGAAAGAAAAGAGGAGATAGGAAGGAGACAATGACAAAACATTTTCAGTCTGCTTCATCACCTGTAATGAGATGGAGAAAGAAAAAAAAAAAAAAAAAAAGAAAAAAGAACAGCACAACCAAAAACATGGTACACAGATATACAATAAAGCAAAACAATCTTGAAACTATCGCTAAAGTGTAATATTATTATGCCCTGACATGTGCTCTTGTGTTACCTGGAAGATATGAATGGGGGGTTTCTGTCTGTTGGGAAGTGAATCTCTAAGTACCCGGTAGTCTAGCACCTGTAGTTGTTTTGTGAGGGTGAACTTGTGCATGTAAAGTTTTTCCTATTACTTTTAACGTAAATCATCTTCCTTCATTGGAAAATTGTCTTATCTGTTAAATTCAAGGGAAAAACAGTTTTTCATAACGATCAGCAGGTGAATAGTTCTGGTTCAATCTTTTATCCTCCATCTTGTCTGAAGAATCAGAATCTGGTTTATTGCCATTGTTAGTGAAAGAGTTCACAACTAGGAATTTTTTATAGTACAATCGTGCAACATGAAACATATATGAAATAGTATATAAAATTATAAAAATCTCTAAAAACACTGGGGTATAAGGCATGCAAAAAATATACTAATATATACAGGATAAAAATATGGATAAATAAAAAAAAATATATAAAAAGTAAAATGTACAAGGTACTAGGAACTACAAGGAAACTACTTTAAAGGAAAGTGTCAGATCAATGGATCATTATTTATACCTAAAAGTAATACATATGTGGTAATTTAAAGCTACAGTGTGTAATAATTACAGGGATATACAGTCAGAAATTTAATATATTATACATTAACTATGTTATTTATCATCATCTATGAGCTCAGCCTCTTAACCATAATATTTAGCATTTGCCTTAGAATTGTTATTATTTATAATTACATAGGAGCGGGTCTCTCTCTCAGCCATGGAGGTAGACATCTTTATGCTGACGGGAAGCAAGATAGAACCAATGTAAACTGAAGCGATGTAGATCGCCCCATTACGCCGAAAGTAACTATGGGCAAGTTGAGAGAGAGATGAACTGGAGACGGTACTGAACAATAGATAGTGCAGTATTAAAATTATCTATGTAAACAAACTTCATCACTTGAGAAGGTAGGTGATGCGGACGTCGTTGGAAGACATTTTGTCCCGTAACGCTCGCCGCACTGTTGGGGGGGGAGAAGCGGTGGGGGAGATGTTCATGTTGCTGCAGTCTGGACGCTAGATGTCGCTGAAAATTGGCTACACACTGTAGCGTTTAATGAATTTAGCCGTTAATTCCATAAAAATCAAAACAATAAATTTCGCGGGTGATCCATCCAGAGCAGCCATTTCTTCTTCCTTCATCGCTCAATTATGCCGAAGCCTCCCCGTTATCCTTCCCGAGTGACGCCACGGTGGTGTAATAAGTCGACCTTCTCGCATACGGTGACTTCTTACTAACCAGTAGGTGGCAGTAGAGTTCTTTTTGACAAACATGGATGCTCTCCAGTAAAGCACATTCACATGAAAAATTACTCTGAATTAAAAACACTGATCATTTATTGAACAGTTTGTAATAATTTCATATTTAACTTTCAGAAGTTTGTATTCTGAACATGAGCGGACTTTTCTTTTAAATCATCTGAACCCAAAGTTCTCCTAAAGTCCAGGTTTGAACCACTGAGCTGTCGGCCATCTTTTAACTGATGCGACTTTATTATGAATACTAAGCAGGAAGTCCTCAGTTTAATCCTCAGCATCATGTGACCTCCACCGTGCCTCCTGCTTGGTTCAGAACTTTGGGGTTCTGAGTTGTGCATCTGTGTATAAAACTATTACCACCTTTTAGCCCCTTTGTGGCCCCGCAGCATGATGCTGCCACCGCCATGCCTTGGTGCAGTGTCTTTGGCGTCGTGGACAGATGAGCTGTCGTATCAGAGCCTAAATGATCAGCCCTAGAAGGAGCGGCGGCGCTGAATCCTCGTCAGCTTCCTTTCATCTGAGGGGAGCGTTTTTGGCAAACGCTTGAAACTCTGACTCAGTCGAGTCGTCCATCAGAACCTTAAACCCAGACACCCTTTAAAAACAGCTTTTAGGAATCAATAAGTTCGACGTTTAGCTTCTAGAATGAGACCTTCACTCACATTTATTGGGCCTGTTGGATCAGAACTAGAGCTGCAGCTTAGGAATATTTCGCAAATTGATTAATCTGTTGATTATTTTTCGATGAATCGATTGTTAATCGGACAGCAAAAGGTTCCTTAAAGCTGGGGAACCACTGTAGGATTTTTTTTTGCCCTTTGGGGGCTGATTCTCCGGTCGTGCAAGGATTTTTTAGTTTTTCCGTGTTTCAGCCTCGTCGTTTGTGGTGTAGTGAACAGGGAGTAACGAGGGCCGATCAGACTCCCCATCAGGAATCGTAAGGTCGGGAGAAAATCAAACGTGTTTGAAATTCAGTCAGCCGTCGTAAGGTCGCATCAGAGTGTCGGGTGGCACAGTGTGAGAAAATACATTGATCTGTGAGCTGTTAAACCCTGCGGTTTCGTCGTACAGTTTGAGCTGAAGCTGCGTGAAACGATTGAAAATATCGGCTAAAAAAAGATTAATTTTTTTTATGAAATCAAACGAGGTGAAACTAAAACTTTCTCGCTTAAGGAGTTCTGGATAAAGAATATTGACAGATGAAAAATATTTTTTCATGTATTTTTGTTTTTTAATCTTGGTTTAATTCCTCCTCAGTGTCTCTGTCAGCTGAAGGTCTGTTTTAGTCTCTATACTTCAGTTAACAATTATCAATTATTTCAGTAATTAAATAATCTCTATTAATCCCATTAATAGTTTCAGTCCTAATCAGAACCAAATGATAAATTCAAACCTTTTTTTGTTTTTAATGTTCGATAAATTAGTGTAAACTAAAAAGCTCCAATCATGGCTTCCTGCTGGGGGGGCGAGGACGGAAACGAAAGGACTGCTGGATGTTTAGTTTTAACTGGATTTTCCTTCCTTCACAGAGAAGAAACCGAACTTCCTGAAAGCTCTGTCCAACATCGTCAATAAGCTGCCGAAGCAGGTCCAAGTCTCCGAGCTGCCGGCGGTAAGCGACCCTCAGAGCCTGGTTCTCTGCAGTGGGCGGGGCTTAGAGTAAGTCTGAAACCTCTGGTTCCTCCTTCCAGCTCCTGTCTCTGCTGCTGGAGGCGCTGACGTGTCCCGACGAGGGCGTCCAGCTGTCCACCCTGTCCTGCCTGGAGCCGGTCCTGGTGACCCCCCCGCAGGTCCTGATCCAGCAGCTGGAGGCGCTGGTCAGCAGGCTGCTGGCGCTGGTCGGCAGTCCGTCCATGGTGAGCCCCACACCCTGAACCCGCAGCGTTAAACAGACGCTCTGCTTGCATGGAGACCATGAGACCTTTTGTTTTCTGTCTCTTGCAGAAGATCCGCATGGCTTCCATCCGATGCGTCCTGGCGCTCTCCCATCTCCCCTCACATGAGGTGATCCTGATCCTCCGTTCACGTTGGACGACGACGACTCTCTGAGTTTCATTTGCTTTAACCGGGATTTACATTCCAAATTACTATAAAGATTTTTATGCATTTTTTTTCTGATTAGCCAGAAACAGTTACTACAGTTACTGTGATGTGATCCCTGTGGCGTATGGAGTCTAGACATCATTGATGACATAAGAAAGAAGCAAAAGCAGCTTTAAACTCACCGTGTTAAACAAGATTACCAGAAAATAAATACATAAGGACTTAAATCACCAAACAGGACAGATTTCAGTTTAATGTGAGCAAAATGTTTCAAAAAGACTCAAATCTATAAGCTTTGCGCAATACGTTTATGGAGGGAATTTTGTTCCATTATTGTTGGAAGCAAAGGAATTTTTTTGTAAACGGAAAAAACAGAATGCAGTCAGAAATGAAGTCTAACTTTGCTTTTTTCTTTGATTTAATTTTTGCTTATTGTTTTAATTTTCCATAGTTTCTTTTTATATTTCAGTTTTAATTGCATTTTTTCTAAATGACACTTTCCAGATCACATTCTTTTCACCACTGGGAGGGCGGGCTTTCCTCTGGGCTGAGGAGAAAGACCCATTCCTATTGGTCTGCTGGTCGTTAGCGACAACATTTTAATTGGTCAAGAGTGAGTGAGTGTTTGGATTGGGCTGATATGTAAGAGAATGTGATCTGAAAAACTTAATTTAAAAAAAATACAATTTGTAAAACTCAAACCGGGAAAAAAAAAACTATTTATGAAAAATTCCATCCACAAGAATTAAGAAAACAGCAGAATTACTCCTAAAAGGTTTTTGATTGACATGTTTTTCAAATTTCCTTTTCAAAACATGTTCTGAAAAGCAACAATAATGGAACAACATTCACTCCATACATCCGCTATGGTTGAGCGCAGATGATTTATTTTCTTTTAATAGTGTGGTGGCCAGTTTTTTGGGGATTTTTATAAGTTATGATTTTCTTCTTAAACATAAAGACTAATTTAGTTTAGTTCTCTAAATAATATTTAGATTTTTGTGTCACATTGTTTGTATTTAAAGCGGTAATTTCAGTCGTTACTGAATGTGCAGCAAACCGATGGGACTGAAAAGACGCTGGTTTGTAAAATAAGGTTAAAAAAGTAGGTTTTTTTTCTGAGCACATTAACTTTGCTTTAAGTCCAACTTGTTCATGTTTTTTCTTTTACCATATTTGTGTAAGAAATAAAACATTAATTTCCAAAGACCCCCACTTTGGAAATCCCTGCTTTAAAACAGGTTTTAAATATAAAGTAATATTCCATTAAATTGTAAAATTGAATAATTAGAAATATATGAAAATTATTAAATAAACATCTAAATATAACTTTTAAACCAATAAATTGAAAGAATCGACATTATTTTCTAAGTATAGATCAAGGTGAATATTCCCATCATGGCGTCTCTGGTCGAGTTAATTCTTGTTTTTTGGCTGAAACGTCTCCTGCTGATATTTGAATGCCTCTCTTCTCTGTGTGTTGGAGGTGTTGCCGTTCCGAGCGCGCGTGCTGCGAGCGCTGGCTCCGCCTCTGGACGACAGGAAGAGGCTGGTGAGGAGGGAGGCGGTCCAGGCCAGAGGAGAGTGGTAAGCTCCTCCCCCTGCTGTGTCTGAAGGACACGTTAGTGGAGTGTGTCTGACTCGGAGCTGTTGTCCTTCCAGGTTCCTGTTGGGAAGCCCAGGAGGAAGGTGATCTCTGACTGCGGCGTTCACAGCGAATCCGAAGCTCTGGGATCAGTGGGAATCGTTCTGGAACGGGACAGAACCCCGCGGTCCGTCACAGAACCACGGCTCATTACTGACGCACAGAACCGCTCAAACCGCCTGCGTCTGTTAGCCGTTAGCTCATCCGTTACACATCCATTCATCTGCTGGAGACATTGAGTGGAAAATGTTTTTTTTTTATTTAATAAAAAGCAATAAAACAATCCAAATTTCCTGATATGTCGATTCTGATTTCAGAAGCTTCAGTCCCACCAAGTGTCTGAGTGAAGCCTCTAAGGGCGCCATCACATCTGGCCGATTTATCCAGCGCGGTGCCCAAATTACCCGCGAATCTGTATTTTTTCTCAATTTCTGCGCTTATATTGTGCATTAATAACGAGTCCAGAACTTATGTCCAATCCACAGCCTAACTTATGCATCAGTTAAAGCGTTTCCCCTCAAGCATCGCTGCAGCGATACAGCAGAATAACAGAATTAATAAAAAGAAAGTAGGTTTTTCGTGTCAGCAGATTGAGCGTCATGTCTGCCAGCGTAAGCGGTGGTGACGGAATCCAGGGAGTGATCCATCAACCTCACCTTCTGGCTCTCACCCTATGATGGGGATGGAGTCTGGAGAACTGACGGTTTCTCCTGTGAACCCCCTTTATACCGTAAAACGCTGCCAATACGCCATTATGCAGTAGCTGGAAGTTAGAAACACGCTCAGCTGTCGCCTTGGAACACGCCAGATACGCCGATATGCGTTGGAGAGAAGTTCTGTGATAAGCGCTATAGTTAGTCAAAGGTTTAGATAAGCTAGACGCCACGACTGATGAGGAACGGACACAACGCCTGTCAACCATCAGATAACTGACCTAGAACTGATGGCCCATGGATGGCAGATGCTGGGACATACCGAATCGACCTACTTGCCGTATGTCAACGTGTTCCAACATGTTTCAGCTCATAACTTAACCAACGTATGCCAGCGTTTGTGCCAGTTTTTCTGTACGTCAGGCATACGCTGGTCTAAACCGTCAAGGTCCTGTAGCTGCAGACTGTTTCCCTTTTTTAAATTTTGCAGGCTGGCCTCAGTGAGTTAAAGCTGAAGTATGATCGACGGCGACATCAAGGAAAACATTGCAGATTAGTTTAACCTCAGATTAGATTAAGATCTTCTTTTGGAGTTTTTTTATTTTTCACAAAGATTCCATCCAGATTTAAGTTTAGACTTTAATTAGGCCATTTAGTGTCACTAAACCTGGTGATTGAGCAGATGGGCACCTCTGGTGCAGGTTGGGGTGTTAGCCCCGCCCACTTTGGTCTAAAATGAAGAGCTGAGGCCAGAACACACTGAATCCGATTTTTGCGTGCGATCCGACAGAAAATCGTGTCGGATGAAGTCGTAGCGTTTAGATTGAAAGTCAGTGGGGAGGATTTCCTGCAGGGGGCAGTATAGCTCAGACTGAGATAGATCTCAGCTCTATTTTAGTCTGAGCTACGCAGCAATTAGCAGCAATTTCATGGGTCTGACAGGAAGAGAGACGCGGTTACAAAAGTAAAACACATCCGCTTTGGAGGTAAATAATTAAAATCAGTTAATCTCACGGGGAAACAATGAATGAAACATTAAAATAGAAAACTTTCCCCATGATGGGAGTTCAGGAGGACAGAAAACGGATAAAGTAGTGATCCTCTTTGAGCCTCACAGAAACCAGAATAAGGAGGGAGCAGACAGCAGGTCAGAGCAGCGTGATTCTCTCACCTCTTATGGAAAAAGAAAGCAAAAAATTTGATAAACTTACATGATTCTCTGAGAATCACCATAGAAACCGTTTATTGCTGTGTTTTTATTCTCTTTAGACATACAGATCTGCTTGTTTTAATTGATGAACATTCTATCTGTTCTGTTCTAGATGCTGCACTGACTCGTTAAGCTTTGCTTTATAGAATGAGCCAGTGTTTTTTTTTATTTATATCACTTCATAATCTGTTCCATTCAAATGTGTGAAATAGTTTTAATGTGTGTAGAACAGAGACAGAAGTGGAAATAATCTGCTCACCCTGCCTAGTCGGAGCCTCTATGCAGTCAGTGTGACATGGAAAAAAAATCGGATCGAGATTAAAAAATAGTGCAAAGCTGATGTGTTTAGGCCATTACCATCTTTAACATGGATTAGCCTCCAGCTGGTTTCTCCATGGGCAGCTCAGTGGGTAGCACTGCTGCTTTGCAGCAAGACGGTTCCGGGTTCCTGGCCTGGGGTCTTTCTGCATGCGTATTCTCACTGAGCATGCCTGGGTTCTCTCTGGGTACTCCAGCTTCCTCCCACAGTCCAAAAACTTGACTGTTAGGGTAATTGGCTTCTTATATTCTCCTTGGATGAGTGTGTGTATGAATGGTTGTGGGTCTCTGTGTTGCCCTGCGATGTATAGACCCCGCCTCTCACCTGTAGATGGCTGGGATAGAGCGTGGATGGGTGGCTGGATAGTTTCTCCATCCCTGCTGAATGATTTATTGGCCGCCCATCACATTAAGTTCATTCAGTATTTAGAAATGCTGAACATTTTTTAATAAAAATCAAGTAGTTCTTTATGTGTAGAAGGCCATTTGGCCACTAATTAGAAAAAAAAAAACATCTTAAAACTAGTTTGCTTCAAGATATCCCAAGACAACTTTAATTATCTGATAATTATAAGATTCTGTTATTAATTTGACTTAGCTCATTATAAGGATTATTATGAGATACTACATAATCATAAATAATGCAGTCATAATAATGATACAGCTCGTTAGTATTATGGGATATTATCATAACCAGATAAAACATCTAATGGTTTGATTTTATTGGAGTGGAAATGAGCTTCCCTCAATTTGAGAAAATAAATGTCAATGAATAAGATAATTTACATTCAAAATAAAATTAGCTATTATATTCATGTTCATATTTAATAATCCTTTAATGGTTAATATATTCCTTTAATTGGCGGCGCATTACAAAACAAAGAAATTTTTATAACCAGGTCAGTTTTATTAGAAATGTTCAACTTCAGGATATACATTTTTAAAAGTTTAATCTAAGAAATGCATTTATTCTTCAATTCAAATAAAAGAAAATGGAGACCAGAAATGTATTTTTTAGCAGTTTATTAAAACAGACAGAATGAGCCAACTCCTTCTGATTACATAGGAATCCCGTTTTTCATATTTCTAAGGCAAATTTAAATCCAGCTCATTTTTAAAGTTGCGATAGAAAAAATAGAGATTTTTAATTAGAAGTTTTCACAGTTTTCTAATTTAAATATAGACTATGGGCTAAATGAGCTTTTAAAAGCAAAAGGGATTTAAAGCGACAGGATGAGCGAGTTCTAAACGCTGAAATGATAAGCTTTTTTTCCTTTGGCACCAGAAGTGTTTAAATTTTTCCCCTGAAAACACAAAACAGTAGATCAACTGTAAACATAAATATTAAAACAAAGTGCTCATCACTAAACTAAAAAATCCAAACCCTTGCTGTAAATGGAGTGACTTGTTCCAGTATTGTTGCAAAGAAACCTTCTGTAAAAGAAAATGTGGAAAAAATGCAGTCTGGTGAAATTGCCATTTTAAATACGCTTAAAAAAAAAAAGTATATATTTTTTTTTCCACTCTTTTTAAACTAATTTCATTTTTTCAAATGTTTTGTTTTATTTCTTTATTTTTAAAATGTGGTGCAATGGCATTTCTATTTGGTCAAAAGCAAATAGAATGTAAAATGCAGTTTGAAAAGAATGTAAATTGTAAAAATAAATTGAAAAGTAAATTTGAAAAACTTAAAAACAACAACAAAAAATATGAAAACTTAGTAGTTTAACTACTTTTCAATATTTTTTGATTAAAAATATTTTCAAAATTTAATCTCTGAGTGCTTTTTTCACATATTTCCATTTACAAAGTTCTTTTGGCACATATTTTTACTCCATAGATTCAACAATCAGCTCCCAGCTGCAGCAAATAAAAACATTTCAGGACTTTAAATCCACAGCTGAAGGTCTGTTGCCCTGTGGGGTGGGCCATGCGTCTGCTACAGGTCATCTCTCCAGATGGTGGCCAGCAGAACTAGCCTATCAGTGGGGGCAGGATGACTACTGGTCCAGAACCATGAGGACAGAACCACAGCACATCCTTCAGATTCTTCTTCACTGTTGGATGTTTTCAAGTAACTTCCAGGATTAAAACAAGCGTCGGCCTGCATGGAGGGAGGAAGCTCAGATGGCCAAAAGATTAAAACTTCTGGAGAAAGGTGTGGTCCCACAGGATGTCTCCTCCACTGGGAGGGTGGCTGGAGGCAGGAGGGGACCGGGTGATCCAGTATTTGAGGGCGACAGGAAGCAGAAGATTAAACATGTTTTAAAAAAACAAGTAGCTATCACAGACTAAAAACAAACATTGCTTGTCGTTTATCCAACAAACAAGCAATTTTAAATGATAAGAGACTTTCAAAATGCAGTAGAGGCGGATGCTGAGTTTGAATTCATGGGAAGCATCCTCCATAGGAAAGATTCGTAGGCGACAGGGTCATAACGCGAACTTTGGGAGGCCTGTTCGGGTTAAAAAGATTCCTCGTTATGCGGCCTACAAATGCATCCTTCTTTTTGCCCGTTTTGAAGGACAGGTCCTTTGGTATCCTCCTCAATAGCCTTGGGGTATCCCATGATTCATTGCGCAGTACAAGCAAACCGGCTGGCCGCTTTTCACAGTGGTGAATATTGGAAGTGCAGTTTAATATGATGTGAATAGTTCCATCTGTCGAATGACCCAAAATAGTTAGCGATATGGAGCTAAATCGGTCTTGATTTTTACAAATATGCGTGTGATTGGCTTATACAAGGGAGCTCGGTGATTGGTTGCAAACATCCCTTTTTTTTAAAAATGCATATAGGAATGCAGCGTTTGTAGAAAATTGAAACCCATCTGAAGCCCATATTTTAAAAGGTTATTGGTTCAATTATGTAGGTGGATAATGTTTGGTTTTATTGAAAGGGTTTTTACTATTTACTGGATAAATGGCTTTTGACTGGTATTTAGGACAGATTCTAATATATCTGCAGTTTTGGAGGCTATAAATCTGAAACGGTGCAGCTGTTTTAAGCTTCTCTGAAATTTTAGTAGCATCCAGAACAATGAGAAGTTCATTATTCATTATTTTCCTGCTTTGTGGTGTAAACTCCCAGTTTGCTGGGAGACTTACGGCGGTAAAGCCACAGAAGGTTTGAACTTGTTTGAATTTGCAGCAAAAACTCTTCCGGCCTCTTTATCCAGTCCAGATAGACCGGCTCCTCGAGGAGGACGCAGCCACTGAAATCAAACCCACTCCAGAAACAGCCGCCAGGCAGGATGCGGCGGCGCTATCTTTTAAAGTCTCACACCGTGAGGTCAGTAGATTGAAACCCATTCAAACATTCCTTTCCAACATTTTTTCATTTCGGTGCCATTTATATATTAAACTAATGATTTTCCATCAATTTGAATTTGTTCAACCAAAAGTTAGTTTTAAACTGAAATGATGAAAATGATTATTCAATGCAGAAAAATCTTCTAATATATGTTAAGTAATTCCCTTCTTCATTAATTCTTTTGTCCTTCCTCTTCCTTGAGTCCTCCCTCCTTCCTGTTCACCTCTTTTGTTTCCGACTCCAAAGAATAATTTCCAGTTGTTGAGTCGCTTATGATGGAATGAGTTCGAAAACCTGCAATAGGAGAAGATAATTTAAAGGAGAACATTTCTGATGGAAACAGAAATCCAGAAGGATGTTTAGGTCAGAACACTTGGTATGGGTGGCTTGGCTGACAGAGCTGTAAACCTTCCTACCTTCCCCACTCCACGCAGCGCTTCGGCCTCCTTGCGGTTGATGTATGGCTCCACGCTGGTCTCTCACTCTGCCCGATCAGCCTGGCGTGCCACAGGGTGAAATCACCTCCAAGAGCCACGGCGGCCGAGCTGCAGGACCAGAGCGGACAGGCAACGGGTCACAGAGCTGAGATCGCTGCCTGCGTCTCCCACGGTTCAGAGCAGGTTGCTCACCTGGTCAGAACCCAGAGGAAGATGATGCGCTAGAAACGCTTTCTTCTTGGCTGTGATGTGGAGGGAGGAGGAGTCTGGCCGGACGCCTGAGTCGGAGAGAAGATGCTGTTACATCGCCAAGTTGACATGAAGCTTCAGAAGGATAAAGTACTAAACCTTGAGGATTTAGGACCAGCGTATGCCTGACGTATGAAAAATCAGGCAGAAACGCAGGAATGACGTTGATAAGTTATGGGTCAGTTTTGTGTTATGAGCACACTGAAGTAGTCGAGAAATTTTTGAAAGCATTTCCTGATGTATGTCAAGTTAGGGTTAAGTCAGTGTGTTAATGCATATTCTCAAAAAAGTACTGATACCGTGATACCGTACCGCTTTTAAAAGTATTCTCCATACAGTGCCACCACCAGTGTCACCTAAGAGGTCATCTCATCTAAAGTGCAGAATAGAGGAAAATGCACTTTCTGACCACTGTGTGATTGAATAATTCTGTGCACTTTTCAGTTTCAGACTTTTTTTTGTAAGAGGTGCAGCTGCTGAGAATTATTTTTGTTTCTTAACCGGTTTGGCTAATGTCATTGCTATCTGTGCAAAGCATAGCCAAGGAAGGAAAACTTCATTTTAATTTTGTAAGTTTTTTTACCAAGCTTGCTTAATATTGTGCACAGCAAACTACCTCAAAAATATTCTTCTTATTGTTAATTGTATTTATTTATTGTATTTTTATTATTAATGAAAATATTTCTGTAGAATTTTGGAGTCTTTGTTTTTATCCTTGTGGTATCGAAAATGGTATCGAGTATCGAATGTTTTCCTTAGTATCGGTATCGGTTGAAAAGTTTAGTATCGTGACAACCCTAATGCCGGCGTAGGCCATCAGTTCCAGGTCAGTTATCTGATGGTTGACATATATTAAGTGTCAGTTACTCATCAGTCGTGGCGTCTAGCTTATCCTAAACCTCTGAGTAACTTGTGCATAACTTCTGCGTAACGTATCAAGAACTTCTCTCCGACGCATATCAACGTATCTGACGTGTTCCAGACGAGTGCTGAACGTATTTCTAACTTCCAGCTACTGTATAATGGCGTATTGGCAGCGTTTTGGTATAAAACGAGGAGGAAACCATCAGTTCTCCTCCAGACTTCATCCCCATCATAGGGTGAGCCAGAAGGTGAGGATGGATCCTCCTTGGGTTCACGCCCACCACCAACAAACTTCCTAGCAGACATGACGCTCAATCTGCTGCCACCAAAAACCTTCTTTATTTATTTATTTTTTTTTTTGGTGGGCGGTAAACAGCAGCTAGGTTAATACCGCGATCAAAGACATCTTTTATGCAGACTGGTCACCTTTGAGCAGCTTTAACTGCTGTTCTTTATGCAGAAGTTAGGCTGTCGTTGGATAAAAGTTCTGCATTTGATACGAAAAATTTATGTATACGCTTAATTTAAAAAAAAAAAAAATCAATAAAAGGTTCAGCGTTTTAGGAGATTCTGGGACATCCGGCATATGCTGGATAAATCATCAAGGTGTTACAGCGGCCCTAAGGCTCCCCACGGCTGAGAGACTAAGGCTTCCAAATCGGACGTGCAGAAGAACTTCTTTAATCAGCTGAAAGCACCCCCCACCCCCCCCAAGAAAAAAAAAAAGCTGGTGCACTTTCCACATCCTTAATTAGATGTAAATATAAAAGAGAGGATGGTTTTCAGGTGTCCTGTTTCTATCTTTGGCCTCCATCTGATCTCCTGCTCTGACGTCTTACTTCCACCTCACTGCTGCTGCTGAAGTCATGTCAGTAAACTGAACCACAGCAGGAGCA
>JAGKQL010004730.1:0-13227 GCA_018398635.1 Cyprinodon brontotheroides
TGCTCCTGCTGTGGTTCAGTTTACTGACATGACTTCAGCAGCAGCAGTGAGGTGGAAGTAAGACGTCAGAGCAGGAGATCAGATGGAGGCCAAAGATAGAAACAGGACACCTGAAAACCATCCTCTCTTTTATATTTACATCTAATTAAGGATGTGGAAAGTGCACCAGCTTTTTTTTTTTCTTGGGGGTGGGGGGTGCTTTCTTTAGCTGATTAAAGAAGTTCTTCTGCACGTCCGATTTGGAAGCCTTAGTCTCTCAGCCGTGGGGAGCCTTAGGGCCGCTTGTAACACTTTTGATGATTTATCCAGCATATGCCGGATGTCCCAGAATCTCCTAAAACGCTGAACCTTTTATTGATTTTTTTTTTTTTAAATTAAGCGTATACATAAATTTTTCGTATCAAATGCAGAACTTTTATCCAACGACAGCCTAACTTCTGCATAAAGAACAGCAGTTAAAGCTGCTCAAAGGTGACCAGTCTGCATAAAAGATGTCTTTGATCGTAGTATTAACCTAGCTGCTGCTTACCTACCACCAAAAAGAATAAATAAATAGAAGCAGCAGGCATCCAGTGGCATCATGTTGAGCTAGAAGTCTGCGTTGGCTGTGAAACGTTAGGGGAGTGATCCATCCACCCTCACCTTCTGGCTCACCCTATGATGGGGATGAAGTCCGGAGAAGAACTGACGGTTTCCTCCTGTGAACCCCCTTTATACCAAAACGCTGCTAATACGCCATTATACAGTAGCTGGAAGTTAGAAATACTCAGCACTGCCTGGAACACGCCAGATACGCGGATATGCCGGAGAAGTTCTGACACGCTACGAAGTTATGCACAAGTTACCGAGGCTAGATAAGCTAGACCCGCCACGACCGATGAGAACTCGACACTTAATATATGTCAACCATCCAGATAACTGACCTGGAACTGATAGGCAATGCCTAGATTAGGGTTGATATGACACTAAACTTTTCAACCGATAATCGATATTTTAAAGGAAAACATTAGATACTTTCGATACCATTTTAGGTACCACAAGGATAAAAACAAAGACCTGAGTAGACTCTACAGAAATATTTTCATTAATAAATAAAAATACAATAAATACATACAATTAACAATAAGAAGAATATTTTTGAGGTAGTTTGTTGTGCACAATATTAAGCAAGCATGGTAAAAAAACTTACAAAATTAAAATGGAAGTTTTCCTTCCTTGGCTATGCTTTGCACAGATAGCAATGACATTAGCCAAACCGGTTAAGAAACAAAAATAATTCTCAGCAGCTGCACCTCTTCCAAGTGGGGTCGCGAAGGGTGCTGGTGTCTATCTCCAGCAGTCAATGGGCGAGAGACGGGGTCCACCCTGCACAGCTCGCCAGTCAATATTTTTCAGAGAATCAATATTTTTCAGAGTACCAGTACTTTTCAAAGTATCAGTACTTTTTTGAGAATCAGTACTTTTCAGGTTATCAGTACTTTTCAAGGTATCAGTACTTTTCAGAGAATCAATATTTTTCAGAGAATCAATATTGACCCATAACTTATCCAACGTATTCCTGCGTTTCTGCCTGATTTTTCATACGTCAGGCATACGCTGGTCTAAATCCTCAAGGTTTAGTACTTTATCAGCTTCTGAAGCTTCATGTCAACTTGACGATGTAACAGCATCTTCTCTCCGACTCAGACGTCCTTCCAGACTCCTCCTCCTCCACATCACAGCCAAGAAGAAAGCGTTTCTCAGAAGTGCATCATCTTCCTCTGGGTTCTGACCAGGTGAGTAACTCTGCTCTGAACCGTGGAGACGAGGCAGCGATCTCAGCTCTGTGACCCGTTTCCTGTCCGTTCTGGTCCTGCAGCTCGGTCGCCGTGGCTCTTGGAGGACTCACCCTGTGGCACGCCAGGCTGATCGGCAGAGGAGAGACCAGCGTGGAGCGCCACATCAACCGCAAGGAGGCCAGAAGGCTGCGGGAGCAGGGGAAGGTAGGAAGGTTTACAGCTCTGTCAGGCTGCTTTCACCGAGAAGGTTCAAGTGTTCTGACTCCAACATCTTTTCTCTGATTGTTTCCATCAGAAATGTTCTCCTTTAAATGATCTTCTCTCATTGCAGGTTTTCAGAAATCCGTACCATCATGGCCGACTCAACAACTGGAAATTATTCTTTGGAGTCGAAACAAAGAGGTGAGACAGGAAGGAGGAGGACTCAAGGAAGGGAAGGACAAAAGGAATTAATGAAGAAGGGAATTATAACATATATTAGAAGATTTTTCTGCATTGAATAATCATTTTCATCATTTCAGTTTAAAACTAACTTTTGGTTGAACAAATTCAAATTGATGGAAAATCATTAGTTTAATATATAAAATGGCACCGAAATGAAAAATGTTGGAAAGGAATGTTTGAATGGGTTTCAATCTGCTGACCTCACGGTGTGAGACTTTAAAGATGGCCGCCGCCCATCCTGCCTGGCGGGCTGTTTCTGGGTGGGTTTGATTTCAGTGGCTGCGTCCTCCGAGGAGCCGGTCTATCTGGACTGGATAAGGAGGCCGGAAGAGTTTTTGCTGCAAATTCAAACAAGTTCAAACCTTCTGTGGCTTTTTACCGCCGTAAGTCTCCTAGCAACCATGGGAGTTTACACACAAAGCAGGAAAATAATGAATAATGAACTTCTCATTGTTCTGGATGCTACTAAAATTTCAGAGAAGCTTAAACAGCTGCACCGTTTCAGATTTATAGCCTCCAAAACTGCAGATATATTAGAATCTGTCCTTAAATATCAGTCAAAGCCATTTATCCAGTAACAGCAAAAAACCTTTCAATAAACCAAACATTATCCACCACATATCTGAACCAATAACCTTTTAAAATATGGAGCTAGATCGGTTTCAATTTTCACAAACCTTTGCGATTCCTATATGCATTTTAAAAAAAAAGGGGATGTTTGCAACCAATCACCGAGCTCCCTTGTATAAGCCAATCACACGCATATTTGTAAAAATCAAGACCGATTTAGCTCCATATTAAAACAACTATTTTCAGTCATTTCAGATGGAACTATTCACATCATATTAAACTGCACTTCCAATATTCACCACTGTGAAAAGCAGCCGGCTTGCTTGTACTCGCAATGAATCATGGGATACCCAAGGCTACGGAGGATACAGCGGACCTGTCCTTCAAAACGGGCAAAAAGAAGGATGCATTTGTAGGCCGCATAACGAGGAATCTTTTAACCCGAACAGGCCTCAGCGTTGCGTTATGACCTAATCGGCCTACGAATCTGGCCTATGGAGGATGCTTCCCATGAATTCAAACTCAGCATCCGTCTCACTGCATTTTGAAAGTCTCTCTTTATCATTTAAAATTGCTTGTTTGTTGGATAAACGATTACAATGTTTGTTTTTTGGCCCAGATAGTCGCCTGAGTTTAAACATGTTTAATCTTCTGCTTCCTGTCGCTCCTCAGTCACTGGATCACCCGGGTCCTCCTGCCCTCCAGCCACCCTCCCAGTGGAGACGGCATCCTGTGGGACCACACCTTCTCCAGAAGCGACCTTTTGGCCATCTGAGCTTCCTCCCTCCATGCAGGCCGACGCCTGTTTTAATCCTGCTACTTGAAAACATCCAACAGTGAAGAAGAATCTGAAGGATGTTGGGTTCTAACTCGCTGGTTCTGGACCAGTAGTCATCCTGCCCCCCACTGGATAGGCGGTTCTGCTGGCCACCATCTTGGAGATGACCTGCAGCATCATGGCGGTCTGCTCCTACAGGGGGCAGACCTTTCAGCTGTGGGATTTAAACCTGAAATGTTTTATTTGCTGCAGCTGGGAGCTGATTGTTGAATCTATGGAGTAAAATATGTGCCAAAGAACGCATTTTGTAAATGGAAATATGTGAAAAAAGCACTCCAGAGATTAAATTTTGAAAAATATTTTAATCAAAAAAATATTGAGGGTAGTTAAACTACTAAGTTTTCATATTTTTTTTGTTGTTGTTTTTAAGTTTTTCAAATTTACTTTTCAATTTATTTTTACAATTTACATTCTTTTCAAACTGCATTTTACATTCTATTTGCTTTTGACCAACAGAAATGCCATTGCACCACATTTTAAAATAAAGAAATAAAACAAACATTTGAAAAAATGAAATTAGTTTAAAAAGAGTGGAAAAAATATATACTTTTTTTTTTTTAAGAAAACGTATTTAAAATGTAATTTCTAGACTGCATTTTTCCACATTTTCTTTTACAGAAGGTTTTCTTTGCAACAATACTGGAACAAAAGTCACTCCGTACAACCCAAGGGTTTGGATTTTTTAGTTTAGTGATGAACGCCTTTGTTTTAATATTTATGTTTACAGTTGATCTACTGTTTTGTGTTTTCAGGGGAAAAATTTAAACACTTCTGGTGCCAAAGGAAAAAAAAAAGCTTATCATTTCAGCGGTTTAGAACTCGTTCATCCTGTCGTTTCTTTAAATCCCTTTAAGCGCTTTTTAAAGCTCATTTAGCCTATAGTCTATTTAAATTAGGAAAAACTGTGAAAAACTTCTAATTAAAATCTCTCATTTTTTCTATCGGTAACTTTTTAAAAATGAGCTGGATTTAAATTTGCCTTAGAAATATGAAAACGGATTCCGATGTAATCAGAAGGGAGCTGGGCTCCATTCTGTCTGTTTTAATAAACCGTTAAAAAAAAAAAAATACATTTCTGGTCTCCATTTTCTTTATTTGGAATTGAAGAATAAATGCATTTAGATTAAACTTTAAAAATGTATATCCTCTGAAGTTGAACATTCTCTAATAAAACTGATCTGAAAATATAAAAAATTTCTTTGTTTTGTAATGCGCTGCCAATTAAAGGAATATATTAACCATTAAAGGATTATTAAATATGAACATGAATATAATAGCTATTTTATTTTGAATGTAAATTATCTTATTCATTGACATTTATTTTCTCAAATTGAGGGAAGCTCATTTCCACTACCAATAAAATCAAACCATTAGATGTTTTATCTGGTTATGAGATAATATCCCATAATACTAACGTAGCTGCATCATTATTATGACTGGGTATTTATGATTGAGGTAGTATCTCATAATAATCCTTATAATGAGCTAAGTCAAATTAATAACAGAATCTTATAATTATCAGATAATTAAAGCTGTCTTGGATATCTTGAAGCTAAACTAGTTTTAAGATGTTTTTTTTTTTCTAATTAGTGGCCAAAATGGCCTTCTACACATAAAGAACTACTTGATTTTATTAAAAAATGTTCAGCATTTCTAAATACTGAATGAACTTAATGTGATGGGCGGCCAATAAATCATTCAGCAGGGATGGAGAAACTATCCAGCCACCCATCCACGCTCTATCCCAGCCATCTACAGGTGAGAGGCGGGGTCTATACATCGCAGGGCAACACAGAGACCCACAACCATTCATACACACACTCATCCAAGGAGAATATAAGAAGCCAATTACCCTAACAGTCAAGTTTTTGGACTGTGGGAGGAAGCTGGAGTACCCAGAGAGAACCCAGGCATGCTCAGTGAGAATACGCATGCAGAAAGACCCCAGGCCAGGAACCCGGAACCGTCTTGCTGCAAAGCAGCAGTGCTACCCACTGAGCTGCCCATGGAGAAACCAGCTGGAGGCTAATCCATGTTAAAGATGGTAATGGCCTAAACACATCAGCTTTGCACTATTTTTTAATCTCGATCCGATTTTTTTTCCATGTCACACTGACTGCATAGAGGCTCCGACTAGGCAGGGTGAAGCAGATTATTTCCACTTCTGTCTCTGTTCTACACACATTAAAACTATTTCACACATTTGAATGGAACAGATTATGAAGTGATATAAATAAAAAAAAACACTGGCTCATTCTATAAAGCAAAGCTTTACTTAATGAGTCTTTGCAGCATCTAGAACCAGAACAGATAGAATGTTCATCAATTAAAAACAAACAGATCTATGTCTAAAGAGAATAAAAACACAGCAATAAACGGTTTCTATGGTGATTCTCAGAGAGAGATCTGTGAAGTTTATCCAAGTTTTTCTTTCTTTTTTCCATAAAGAGGTGAGAGAGATACGCTGCTCTGACCTGCTGTCTGCTCCTCCTTATTCTGGTTTCTGTGAGGCTCAAAGAGGATCACTGTTTTTATCCGTTTTCTGTCCTCCTGAACTCCCATCATGGGGAAAGTTTTCTATTTTAATGTTTCATTCATTGTTTCCCCGTGAGATTAACTGATTTTAATTATTTACCTCCAAAGCGGATGTGTTTTACTTTTGTAACCGCGTCTCTCTTCCTGTCAGACCCATGAAATTGCTGCTAATTGCTGCGTAGCTCAGACTAAAATAGAGCTGAGATCTATCTCAGTCTGAGCTATACTGCCCCCTGCAGGAAATCCTCCCCACTGACTTTCAATCTAAACGCTACGACTTCATCCGACACGATTTTCTGTCGGATCGCACGCAAAAATCGGATTCAGTGTGTTCTGGCCTCCAGCTCTTCATTTTAGACAAAGTGAGTGGGGCTAACACCCCAACCTGCACCAGAGGTTGCCCGCATCTACTCAATCACCAGGTTTAGTGACACTAAATGGCCTAATTAAAGTCTAAACTTAAATCTGGATGGAATCTTTGTGAAAAATAAAAAACTCCAAAAAAGATCTTAATCTAATCTGAGGTTAAACTAATCTGCAATGTTTTTCCTTGATGTGGCCGTCGATCATACTTCAGCTTTTAACTCACTGAGGCCAGCCTGCAAAATTTAAAAAAGGGAAACAGTCTGCAGCTTCACAGGACCTTGGCCGGTTTTAACCAGCGTATGCCCTGGCGTGCAGAAAAACTGGCACAAACGCTGGCATACGTTGGTTAAGTTATTGAGCTGAAACATGTTGGAACCGTTGACACTCTGACAAATAGGTCGATTCGGTATGTCCCAGCATCTGCCATCCATGGGCCATCAGTTCTGGGTCAGTTATCTGATGGTTGACAGGCGTTCGTGTCAGTTCCTCATCGGTCGTGGCGTCTAGCTTATCTAAACCTTTGACTAACTCGCGCCAACTTATCTAGAACTTCTCTCCGCGCATATCAGCGTATCTGGCGTGTTCCAAGGCGGCGCTGAGCGTGTTTCTAACTTCCCGCTACTGTATAATAAGCGTATTGGCGGCGTTTTTGGTATAAAGGGGGTTCACAGGAGGAAACCGTCAGTTCTCCTCCAGCTTCATCCCCATCATAGGGTGAGCCAGAAGGTGAGGGTGATGGATCCTCCCTGCGTTCCGTCCACCACCAACTTACTTCCTAGCAGACATGGCGCTCAATATACTTTGACGCAAAACCTACTTTCTTTTTATTAATTCTGTTATTCTGCTGTATCGCTGCAGCGATAACCAGAGAAACGCACAACGATGCATAAGTTAGGCTGTGGTTGGACATAAGTTCTGGACTGGATTATTAATGCACAATATAGCGCGAAAATTGAAAAAATACGAGATTCTGGGATGTTGGAGCTGCAGCTGGATAAATGGAAGCCGATGTGATGGCGCCCTTAGGAAGCTTCCACTCCAGACGCGGGTGGGACTGCGGCACACGAAATCCGGTAGTATCCGAGGCTGGATTTGTTTTATTGCTTTTATTAAAGCAAAAGCATTTTCCATCAATGTCTCCAGCAGATGAATGGATGTGTAACGGATGAGCTAACGGCTAACAGACGCAGGCGGTTTGAGCGGTTCTGTGCGTCAGTAATGAGCCGTGGTTCTGTGACGGACCGCGGGGTTCTGTCCCGTTCCAGAACGATTCCCACTGATCCCAGAGCTTCGGATTCGCTGTGAACGCCGCAGTCAGAGATCACCTTCCTCCTGGGCTTCCCAACAGGAACCTGGAAGGACAACAGCTCCGAGTCAGACACACTCCACTAACGTGTCCTTCAGACACAGCAGGGGAGGAGCTTACCACTCTCCTCTGGCCTGGACCCCCTCCCTTCACTCACCAGCCTCTTCCTGTCGCCCAGGCCCGGAGCCAGCGCCAGCAGCTGGCCGAACGCAACACCTCCAACACACAGAGAAGAGAGGCATTCAAATATCCGCGGTGAGACGTTTCAGCCAAAAACAAGAATTAACTTCCCCGACCAGAGACGGCATGATGGGAATATTCACCTTGATCTATACTTTAGAAAAGGCAATAGCCCGTTCTTTTCATTTGTGGTTTAAAAGTTATATTTAGATATTTATTTAATAATTTTCATATATTTACAATTATTCAATTTTACAATTTAATGAATATTACTTTATATTTAAAACCTGTTTTTAAGCAGGGATTTCAAGGTAGGGGTCTTTGGAAATTAATGTTTTGCATTTCTTACAATATGGTAAGAAAAAAGGGCGGGGTGGACTTAAAGCAAAGTTGTGTGCTCAGAAAAAACACTTTTAACCTTATTTTACAAACCAGCGTCTTTTCAGTCCCATCGGTTTGCTGCACATTCAGTAACGACTGAAATTATCATTTAAATACAAACAATGTGACACAAAAATCTAAATATTATTTAGAGAACTAAACTAAATTAGTCTTTATGTTTAAGAAGAAAATCATAACTTATAAAAATCCCCTAAAAAAACTGGCCACCACACTATTTAAAAGAAAATAAATCATCTGCGCCAAACCATGGCGGATGTATGGAGTGAATGTACACCCATTATTACATTTGCTTTTCAGAACATGTTTTGGAAAGGAAATTTGAAAACATGTCAATCAAAACCTTTTAGGAGTAATTCTGCTGTTTTCTTAATTCTTGTGGATGGAATTTTTTCATAAATAGTTTTTTTTTCGGTTTGAAAGTTTTCAAATGGCAATTTTAAAATTAAGTTTTGCAAGATCACATTCTCTTACATATCAATTGTCCAAACACTCATCACTCCTTGACCAATTAAAATGTTAAGCTAGCGACCAACAGACCAATAGGAATGGGTCTTTTCTCCTCAGCCCAGAGGAAGAAGCCGCCCTCCAGTGGTGAAAGAAAAGAATGTGATCTGGAAAGTGTCATTTTAGAAAAATGCAATTTAAACTGAAATATAAAAGAAACTATGGAAAATTAAAACAATAGCAAAAATTAAATCAAAGAAAAAGCAAAGTTAGACTTCATTTCGGCTGCATTCTGTTTTTCCGTTTACAAAAATTTACGCTTTAGCTTCAACAATAATGGAACAAAATTCCTCCCATAAGCATTAGCATAAAAACATAGATTTGAGTCTTTTGAAACATTTTGCTCACGATAGAAACTGAAATCTGTCCTGTTTGGTGATTTAAAAGTCATGTATTTTCTGGTAATCTTGTTGTTTAACTGCAGTGAGTTTAAAAGCTGCTTTGCTTCTTTCTTTATGTGTCATCAATGATGTCTAGACTCCACATCATACAGGGATCACATCACAGTAACTGTAGTAACTGTTTCTGGCTAATCAGAAAAAAAATGCATAAAAATCTTTTATAGTAATTTGGAATGTAAATCGGTTAAAGCAAATGAAACTCAGAGAGTCGCCGTCGGTCCAACGTGAACGGAGGATCAGGATCACCTCATGTGAGGGAGATGGGGAGAGCCAGGGCGCATCGGATGGAAGCCATGCTTCCTCGCTTCTGCAAGAGACAGAAAACAAAAGGTCTCATGGTCTCCATGCAAGCAGAGCGCCTGTTTAATCTCGCGGTTCAGGGTGTGGGGCTCACATGGGCCGGACTGCCCACCAGCGCCAGCAGCAAGCTGACCAGCGCCCAGCTGCTGGATCAGGACCTGCGGGGGTCACCAGGACCCGGCTCCAGGCAGGACAGGGTGGACAGCTGGGCTTCGCCCTCGCGGGGACACGTCAGGCGCCCAAAGCAGCAGAGACAGGAGCTGGAAGGGAGGAACCAGAGGTTTCAGGACTTACTCTAAGCCCCGCCCCACTGCAGAGAACCAGGCTTCTGAGGGTCGCTTACCGCCGGCAGCTCGGAGACTTGGACCTGCTTCGGCAGCTTATTGACGATGTTGGACAGAGCTTTCAGGAAGTTCGGTTTCTTCTCTGTGAAGGAAGGAAAATCCAGTTAAAACTAAACATCCAGCAGTCCTTTCGTTTCCGTCCTCGCCCCCCCAGCAGGAAGCCATGATTGGAGCTTTTTAGTTTACACTAATTTATCGAACATTAAAAACAAAAAAAGGTTTGAATTTATCATTTGGTTCTGATTAGGACTGAAACTATTAATGGGATTAATAGAGATTATTTAATTACTGAAATAATTGATAATTGTTAACTGAAGTATAGAGACTAAAACAGACCTTCAGCTGACAGAGACACTGAGGAGGAATTAAACCAAGATTAAAAAACAAAAATACATGAAAAAATATTTTTCATCTGTCAATATTCTTTATCCAGAACTCCTTAAGCGAGAAAGTTTTAGTTTCACCTCGCATTTCATAAAAAATTAATCTTTTTAGCCGATATTTTCAATCGCTTCACGCAGCTTCAGCTCAAACTGTAATGACGAACCGGGCAGGGTTTAACAGCTCGGGCCAGATCAATGTATTTTCTCACACCCTCGTGCCACCCGACACTCTGATGCTTAATTCCACGACGGGGTTGACTGAATTTCAAACACGCTTGATTTTCTCCCGACCTTACTTATTTCCTGATGGGGAGTCTGATCGCCCTCTCAGTACTCCCCTTTCGTTCACTACACCACAAAATCCACGCAGGGGCTGAAACATCGAAAACTAAAAATCCTTGCACGACCGAGAATCAGCCCCCAAAGGGCAAAAAATCCTACAGTGGTTCCCCAGCTTTAAGGAACCTTTTGCTGTCCGATTAACAATCGATTCAAGCCGAAAAATAATCAGCGGAATTCAATCAATTTCGCGAGAAATATTCCTAGCTGCAGCTCTAGTTCTGATCCAACAGGCCCAATAAATGTGAGTGAAGGTCTCATTCTAGAAGCTAAGCGGTCGAACTTATTGATTCCTAAAAGCTGTTTTTAAAGGGTGTCTGGGTTTAAGGTTCTGATGGACGACTCGACTGAGTCAGAGTTTCAAGCGTTTGCCAAAAACGCTCCCCTCAGATGAAAGGAAGCTGACGAGATTCAGCGCCAGCCTTTCTAGGGCTGGATCATTTAGGCTCTGATAATGCACAGCTCATCTGTCCACGCACGCCAAAGACACTGCACCAGCAGATGGCGTGTGGCAGCATCACAAGGGCCACAAAGGGGCTAAAAGGTGGTAATAGTTTTATACACAGATGGCCAACTCAGAACCCCAAAGTTCTGAACCAAGCAGGAGGCACGGTGGAGGTCACATGATGCTGAGGATTAAAACTGGAGGACTTCCTGCTTAGTATTCATAATAAAGTCGCATCAGTTAAAAGATGGCCACAGCCTGTAGTGGTTCAAACCTGGACTTTAGGAGAACTTTTGGGTTCAGATGATTTAAAAAGAAAAGTCCGGCTTCATGTTCAGAATACAAACTTCTGAAAGTTAAATATGAAATTATTACAAACTGTTCAATAAATGATCAGTGTTTTTAATTCAGAGTAATTTTCATGTGAATGTGCTTTACTGGAGGCATCCATGTTTGTCAAAGAACTCTACTGCCACCTACTGGTTAGTGAAGTCACCGTGCGGTATCGGCTTATTACACCGTGACGTCACTCCCGGAAGATGGCAGGGGGAACGTGTGTATATTTGGGCAAAAATAGCTGCTCACAGGTGATCACCACGAAATTTATTGTTTTGATTTTTTTAATAATTAACGCTAAATTCATTAAAGCTACAGTGTGTAATTTTCAGCGACATCTAGCGTCCAGACTGCAGCAACTTTATAGACATCTCCCCCACGGCTTCTCCCCAACAGTAAAACGGCGTTCACGGGACAAATGTCTTCCAAGGCGTCCGCATCACCTACCTTCTCAAGTGATGAAGTTTGTTTACATAGATAATTTTAATACTGCCATCTATTGTTCAGTACCGTCTCAGTTCATCTCTCTCAACTTGCCGTGGTTACTTTTCGAGCGTAATGGAATCTCTGCGCCAATCCCTTTAGTTTGTTGGCTCTCTCTTTGGCAAATGGCGCAAAAGATATCTGCCTCCATGGCTGAGAGACCGCTCCTATGTAATTATAAATACTTGAATTCAACGCAAATATTATGGTTAAGAGGCTGAGCTCATAGATGATGATAAATAACATAGTTATGTATAATATATTAAATTTCGACTGTATATCCCTGTAATTGTTACACACTGTAGCTTCCCAAATTACCACATATGTGTATTACTTTTAGGTATAAATAATGATCCATTGATCTGACTTTTCCTTTAAAAGTAGTTCCTTATAGTTCCTAGTACCTTGTACATTTTACTTTTTATATATTTTTTTTTATTTATCCATATTTTTATCCTGTATATATTAGTATATTTTTTGCATGCCTTATACCCCAGTGTTTTTAGAGATTTTTATAATTTTATATACTATTTCATATATGTTTCATGTTGCACGATTGTACTATAAAAAATTCCTAGTTGTGAACTCTTTCACTAACAATGGCAATAAACCAGATTCTGATTCTTCAGACAAGATGGAGGATAAAAGATTGAACCAGAACTATTCACCTGCTGATCGTTATGAAAAACTGTTTTTCCCTTGAATTTAACAGATAAGACAATTTTCCAATGAAGGAAGATGATTTACGTTAAAAGTAATAGGAAAAACTTTACATGCACAAGTTCACCCTCACAAACAACTACAGGTGCTAGGCTTCAGGTACTTAGAGATTCACTTCCAAACAGAAACCCCACATTCATATCTTCAGGTAACACAGAGCACATGTCAGACTTAATAATATTACTTTAGCGATAGTTTCAAGGTGTTTGCTTTATTGTATATCTCGTACCATGTTTTTTTGGTTGTGCTGTTCTTTTTTCTTTTTTTTTTTTTTTGTCATTGTCTCCTTCCTATCTCCTCTTTCTTTCATCTTTTGTCCTGTTTTTTTCTTTTTCCTTCTTCTTCTTCTGTTTTTCTGCTCTACTTACATTGCAGTGTCCATATGAACTGTAAAACTCCCTGCATAATTATAATAAAGCAATTTATATACATGAAACAAGTGGAGCAGTATGGCAATTGCGATACCGCTACACTTGTGAAAGTAAAATCTGTTGGGCTCCTTTTGGCATCAAGACAATTATTCTTATTGCCACCTTGCCAGACAGGACACTGT